>JBBPBX010021884.1:28273-41938 GCA_038048925.1 Garcialebias charrua
TGGACCACAGAGCAGGTGTTCTGTCCTTCTACAGAGTCTCTGAAACCAGGACTCTCCTCCACAGAGTCCAGACCACGTTCACTCAGACGCTCCACGCTGGACTTTATGTTGACGACTCTGCTGAGTTTATTCAACTGAAATAATTTTAAATTTTGTAACGTTGAGTTTATAGATGTGATGTGACACTGATCAACTGATTATTATTATTTTAGAGTTTATTTTCTTTGTACAAGTTTTCTTGATATATCAGTGTAAACATCAATTGTCTCTTAATAAAATTATTTCTCTCCTAAATGTTTGGTACAGACTGAATGAAGCAGAAAATACATTTATTTAGTTTGTCAAATAATCATTTGTGAACTTTATTTACTTTGTAGAAATGTTTTATTTCAGACGACAGTAACAAAACAAAATATTTTAATGAGAATAATAAAATACAAATTGTCAACAGAGAATAATAAAATACAAATTGTCAACAAACAAAATTAATGAAAGGATTCTCAAGTTATTTGTCTTTTTATCTGTAAAACAAACTGAGAGCAACATTTGTTGACAGATGAATTTAATAAACACGTCTTTATTTTTAGTTGACCTGAAGATCATCTTTTAATGAAGAATCAACCTGTTGACACTTTCTGCAGGAGATCAAGAGACTGGAGGATGAAGTTCATCATGACTTTATCATTAGTTCATAATCACTTCATCATGACTTCATCCTGACTTTATCATGAGTTCATCATGACTTCATCATTAGTTCATCCTGACTTCATGAGTTCATTATGATTTAATTATCAGTTCATCATGACTTCAACATGACTTCATCATTATTTCATCATGTGATGCTGGATAAGATCAGTCATCAGTTTCAGCTTCATTCAATAATCAATAAATAAAAACACTGCTGTTCTCACATTACAGATAAAAACAGTTACTACACAAACTGCTGGATTTAAAATACAATTAGTCTAAATATGAATAAAAATAGTGACTTTATTTGTAGATATTTGACATGATATTCACAGGAGATGTAACATTTTTATTTGAACTGTTTCATTAACTGTTGTGATTTTTTTCTTTTCAAAACTAATCATCTAAATCCTGAAGTTCATCTGGAGGAAAGTTCCAAGAAGAGTTTAATTTACATTTTGTGGACACGTTAGGAACTCCTAATATTTGATTGATGCAAATAAAGAAGTAATTCCTGAAGTTTGCTGCCATTACTTTTCATAGACTATTTTTTGTGCCTTATTTGTAAATTTTTGTAAAGTATCACATCTTTTGTCATGCCACTCATCATTTTCTAGTACAAAGTAAATTCACATTTTGGTTGTTTGGAATTTTTTTTTAAAACATGATTTTTTCCAAGCACTTTTCCTGTTCAGAATAGATTTTTAAAATTATCTGTCTTAGAAGAGGAAGCACTATGACTCATCATTGAACCAGCAGGTAGCAACATAATTGATTTAAAGTAGAAATTTGTAAAATAAATAAATAACAATAACAATAAAAAGTCAAATCGACTCCACTCCTCACTTCTTTGGGTCAGTATTGGTCCAGTGTGTAGACGCAGACATTGAAGATTAACTCTATAGTCTAAAACAGTTGAACTGTATATTCTTTTAGTCATTTATGAGGCAAATCAATCGACATAAATGTTCACCACATTATAATTGTATGTTGAAATATGAAAGACCCTGGAATGTGTAACAATAACATAAAAAAAACATGTGCTGCATTATGGATCACTGTTTCAAACTGCTGCTGGAACGGGCCTTATCTTGGTCAACTGCCTCAAATGAAAGAAAATTGATTTTACAACTGATTTTATCTGCTTGTTGATTTTGAGATTGCTAACTATTTGACCCCTAAATTTGTGACAGTTATTTTTGATGTACTGGGCGACAGGGCGAGGGAACCAAGATGTAAAGCGGCAGGAGCTGTAGCATTGCCATAAACCATCCCTTTCTTCTCAATACAATTCTAAAAACCCAGAGACAACCAGCCCAAATCTCATTAAGGCAGTCAAGGGTCTGGCAGAAAGAGCACCCCTTTTATTTAGAAGCAGAAAAATCTGGCTGTCATCAGCAAAGCAGTGGAAATGAGCACAATGCGTCCTGAAAAAGAAGCCAAGAGGGAGCAAACAGAGGGAAAACAAAAGGGGCCTCAATATTGAACCCTGAAGAACTCCACACACACAGGGGGGGACAGTTCTAACACCACAAAGCTACCTGTCAGATGAATAATGCAGGTCCAGTATCGCCGGTACTGATACGATAATTTTAAATAATTACGCAGAATTTCGATGACGTTTAAGTGTTTTGTGATTTTTCCTTTGGATCATTTATTAGTTAAAACCCTGGATAGAAGTAAGCAAAGTTTATAAGTAAATAAAAAAAATACTGTACTGTATTATAATAAATAAATAAAAATCTGAATTTTTTGGGGCAAGTTGAGACAGTTTGTCTCGTCCTGAGCACTTCATTGCATTGTTGACCTGCGAATGTAGAAAATATTAAAATAAAGTATACAAGGTAAAGGTTTCCACAGGTAATCTTGTGAGAAAACTGCTCCAGCTGTCTCAGGTTTAAAGATGAAAACTGTCAAAGAGTTAAAGAGTTTTTGTGTCAAAGCTCTGCCTCTTCTTCCTGCTCTCCAACACAGCAGCTCCACCCGCTCTGTCCTCGTGTCTCCTTGTTCCTCCTCTTCAGGTGGTGTCACCATCAGGGGCTGGATGTTGGACAGGATTGGCTTCATTCTCTCTGCACAGACACGTGATTTCTAGATCAGAGTTCAGTTTCACTTCTCAGGAAGAACTCACACAGTCGCTGACTAAAACACAAAATGGCACAGAAAGGAGATCAGCTGGACCCAGAAACTTTCTCCTGCTCGATCTGTTTGGATCTACTGAAGGATCCGGTGAGTCTCTCCTGTGGACACAGCTACTGTATGAGCTGTATTAAATCCCACTGGGATGAAGAGGATCATGCAGGAATCCACAGCTGCCCTCAGTGCAGGAGAACCTTCAGAGCGAGGCCTGTCCTGGAGAAAAACATCATGTTGTCTGTCCTGGTGGAGCAGCTGAAGAAGACTGGACTCCAAGCTGCTCCTGCTGATCACTGCACAGCTGGACCTGAACATGTGTCCTGTGATGTCTGCTCTGGAAGAAAACTGAAAGCCATCAAGTCCTGTTTAGTCTGTCTGGCCTCTTACTGTGAGAAACACCTTCAGCCTCATTATGAGTCAGCTCCACTTCAGAGACACAAGCTGGTGGAGCCCTCCAAGAACCTCCAGGAGAACATCTGCTCTCGTCACGATGAGGTGATGAAGATGTTCTGCCGTACTGATCAGAAGTGTATCTGTTATCTCTGCTCTGTGGAGGAACATAAAGACCACGACACGGTCTCAGCTGCAGCAGAAAGGACTGAGAGGCAGAGAGAGGTCGAGGTGAGACGAGGAACAATCCAGCAGGAGATCCAGGACAGAGAGAAAGATGTGGAGCTGCTTCATCAGGAGGTGGAGGCCATCCATCACTCTGCTGATCAAACAGTGGAGGACAGTGAGGAGATCTTCACTCAGCTGATCCGTGTCATCCAGAAGAGAAGCTCTGATGTGACGCAGCAGATCAGATCCCAGCAGGAAACTGAAGTGAGTCGAGTCTTGGAGCTTCAGGAGAAGCTGGAGCAGGAGATCACTGAGCTGAAGAGGAAAGATGCTGAGCTGAAGCAGCTCTCACACACACAGGATCACAACCAGTTCCTCCACAACTCCCAGTCAGTGTCAGCACTCGGTGAGTCTCCACACTCATCCAGCTTCAACATCCGTCCTCTGAGATACTTTGAGGACGTGACAGCAGCTGTGGAGGAGCTCAGAGACAAACTGCAGGACACCCTGAGAGACACATGGACAAACGTCTCACTGACTGTCTCTGAGGTGGACGTCTTACTGTCAGAACCAGAACCAAAGAGCACAGCTGGATTCTTCAGATGTTCATGTGACATCACACTGGATCCAAACACAGCAAATAAAAAACTGTTACTGTCAGAGGAGAACAGAAAAGTTACATTTGATCTTCTTCATCCTCAGTTTTATTCTGATCATCCAGACAGATTCATAGATTATTTTCAGGTTCTGAGCAGAGAGAGTCTGACTGGTCGTTGTTACTGGGAGGTGGAGTGGAGAGGAGGAGCAGCTGATGTAGCAGTCTCCTACAAGAACATCAGCAGAACAGGACGTCAATCTTATTTTGGATTTAATGACAAATCGTGGTCTTTAAGGTGTCTTCCAGACAGATTTATATTTTATCACAACAACATCCAAACCTCCATCTCAGGTCCTGGTTCCTCCAGGATCGGAGTGTACCTGGACCACAGAGCAGGTGTTCTGTCCTTCTACAGAGTCTCTGAAACCAGGACTCTCCTCCACAGAGTCCAGACCACGTTCACTCAGACGCTCCACGCTGGACTTTATGTTGACGACTCTGCTGAGTTTATTCAACTGAAATAATTTTAAATTTTGTAACGTTGAGTTTATAGATGTGATGTGACACTGATCAACTGATTATTATTATTTTAGAGTTTATTTTCTTTGTACAAGTTTTCTTGATATATCAGTGTAAACATCAATTGTCTCTTAATAAAATTATTTCTCTCCTAAATGTTTGGTACAGACTGATTGAAGCAGAAAATAAATTTATTTAGTTTGTCAAATAATCATTTGTGAACTTTATTTACTTTGTAGAAACGTTTTATTTCAGACGACAGTAACAAAACAAAATATTTTAATGAGAATAATAAAATAAAAATTGTCAACAAACAAAATTAATGAAAGGATTCTCAAGTTATTTGTCTTTTTATCTGTAAAACAAACTGAGAGCAACATTTGTTGACAGATGAATTTAATAAACACGTCTTTATTTTTAGTTGACCTGAAGATCATCTTTTAATGAAGAATCAACCTGTTGACACTTTCTGCAGGACTGAGACAAAGACTGTTCAGAGGATGAAGTTCATCATGACTTTATCATTAGTTCATAATCACTTCATCATGACTTCATCCTGACTTTATCATGAGTTCATCATGACTTCATGAGTTCATTATGACTTAATTATCAGTTCATCATGACTTCAACATGACTTCATCCTGAGTTCATCATGACTTTATCATGAGTTCATCCTGACTTCATGAGTTCATTATGACTTAATTATCAGTTCATCATGACTTCAACATGACTTTATCATGAGTTCATCATGACTTCATCATTAGTTCATCCTGACTTCATGAGTTCATTATGACTTAATTATCAGTTCATCATGACTTCAACATGACTTCATCCTGAGTTCATCATGTGATGCTGGATAAAATCAGTCATCAGTAGCTTCATTCCATAATCAGTAAATAAAAACACTGTTGTTCTCACATTACAGATAAAAACAGTTACTACACAAACAGCTGGATTTAAAATACAATTACCGGTAGTCTAAATATGAATAAAAATAGTGACTTTATTTGTAGATATTTGACTCATGATATTCACAGGAGATGTAACATTTTTATTTGAACTGTTTCATTAACTGTTATGATTTTTTTCTTTTCAAAACCAATCATCTAAATCCTGAAGTTCATCTGGAGGAAAGTTCCAAGAAGAGTTTAATTTACATTTTGTGGACACGTTAGGAACTCCTAATATTTGATTGATGCAAATAAAGAAGTAATTCCTGAAGTTTGCTGCCATTACTTTTCATAGACTATTTTTTGTGCCTTATTTGTAAATTTTTGTAAAGTATCACATCTTTTGTCATGACACTCATCATTTTCTAGTACAAAGTAAATTCACATTTTGGTTGTTGTTTGGAATTTTTTTTTTAAACATGATTTTTTCCAAGAGGGGCCAAAGGGGTCGGGTGCATTGTGGAATGGGTGGTGGCCGAGGGCGGGGACCCTGGCGGTCTGATCCTCGGCTACAGAAGCTGGCCATTGGGACATGGAATGTCACCTCTCTGGTGGGGAAGGAGCCTGAGCTAGTGTGTGAGGTTGAGAGGTTCCGGCTAGAAATAGTCGGACTCACCTCAACGCATGGCTCTGGCTCTGGAACCAGTTTCCTTGAGAGGGGTTGGACACTCTTCCACTCTGGAGTTGCCCCTGGTGAGAGGCGCCGAGCAGGAGTGGGCATACTTGTTGCCCCCCATCTTGGTGCCTGTACGTTGGGGTTCACCCCGGTGAACGAGAGGGTAGCCTCCCTTCGCCTACGTGTGGGGGGACGGGCTCTGACTGTTGTTTGTGCCTATGCGCCAAACGGCAGCGCAGATTACCCACCCTTTTTGGAGTCCTTGGAGGGGGTATTGGAGGGTGCGCCTCCTGGGGACTCCCTTGTTCTGCTGGGGGACTTCAACGCTCACGTGGGCAATGACAGTGAGACCTGGAGGGGTGTGGTTGGGAGGAACGGCCCCCCTGATCTGAACCCGAGTGGTGTTCTGTTGTTGGACTTCTGTGCTCGTCATGGATTGTCCATAACAAACACCATGTTCAGGCATAAGGGTGTCCATATGTGCTCTTGGCACCAGGACACCCTAGGTCGTAGTTCAATGATCGACTTTGTTGTCGTCTCATCTGATCTGCGGCCGCATGTCCTGGACACTCGGGTGAAGAGAGGGGCGGAGCTGTCAACTGACCACTACCTGGTGGTGAGTTGGCTCCGATGGTGGGGGAGGATGCCGGTCAGACCTGGCAGACCCAAACGTATTGTGAGGGTCTGCTGGGAACGTCTGGCAGAGTCTCCCGTAAGACGGAGCTTTAACTCCCACCTCCGGGAGAGCTTTGAACACGTTCCGAGGGAGGCGGGGGACATTGAGCCCGAGTGGGCCATGTTTCGCGCCTCTATTGTCGAGGCAGCTTATCGGAGTTGTGGCCGCAAGGTTGTTGGTGCCTGTCGTGGTGGCAACCCTCGAACCCGGTGGTGGACACCGGCGGTGAGGGATGCTGTCAAGCTGAAGAAGGAGTCCTATTGGGCCTTTTTGGCCTGTGGGACCCCGGAAGCAGCAGATAGGTACCGGCAGTCCAAGCGGCATGCGGCTCGGGTGGTTGCTGAGGCAAAAACTCGGGCGTGGGAGGAGTTCGGAGAGGCCATGGAGAATGACTTCCGTACGGCTTCGAGGCGATTCTGGTCCACCATCCGGCGTCTCAGGGGGGGAAAGCGGTACGCGACCAACACCATTTATGGTGGGGATGGCGTGCTGTTGACCTCAACTCGGGATGTTGTGAGTCGGTGGGCGGAATACTTCGAAGACCTCCTCAATCCTACTGGCACGTCTTCCACTGAGGAAGCGGAGCCTGGGGACTTTGGGTCGGGCTCTCCAATCTCTGGTGCTGAGGTCGCCAAGGTGGTTAAAAAGCTCCGCGGTGGCAAGGCTCCGGGGGTGGATGAGATTCGTCCTGAGTTCCTTAGGGCTCTGGATGTTGTGGGGTTGTGTTGGCTTACGCGACTCTGCAATATCGCGTGGACATCGGGGGCAGTTCCCTTGGATTGGCAGACTGGGGTGGTGGTTCCCCTATTCAAAAAGGGGGACCGTAGGGTGTGTTCCAACTATAGAGGGATCACACTCTTAAGCCTCCCTGGTAAGGTCTATTCAGGGGTTCTGGAGAGGAGGGTCCGTCGGATAGTCGAACCTCGGATTCAGGAGGAGCAGTGTGGTTTTCGTCCTGGTCGTGGAACACTGGACCAGCTCTACACCCTCAACAGGGTCCTGGAGGGTGCGTGGGAGTTTGCCCAACCAGTTTACATGTGCTTTGTAGACTTGGAAAAGGCATTCGACCGCGTCCCTCGGGGGGTTCTGTGGGGGGTACTCCGGGAGTATGGGGTACCAGGCCCATTGATATGGGCTGTTAGGTCCCTGTACGACCGGTGTCAGAGCTTGGTCCGCATCGCTGGCAGTAAGTCAGGCTCGTTTCCGGTGAGAGTTGGACTCCGCCAAGGTTGCCCTTTGTCACCGATTCTGTTTATAACTTTTATGGACAGAATTTCTAGGCGCAGCCAAGGTGTTGAGAGGATCCGTTTTGGTGGCCTTAGAATCGCTTCTCTGTTTTTTGCAGATGATGTGGTCCTATTGGCTTCATCAGCTCGTGATCTACAGCTTTCGCTGGAGCGGTTTGCAGCTGAATGTGATGCGGCCGGGATGAGGATCAGTTCCTCCAAATCCGAGGCCATGGTCTTGAGCCGGAAAAGGGTAGCGTGCCCTCTCCGGGTCGGGGAGGAGGTCCTTACCCAAGTGGAGGAGTTTAAGTATCTCGGGATCTTGTTCACGAATGAGGGAAAACTGGAGCGTGAGATCGATAGGCGGATAGGTGCAGCGTCCGCAGTGAAGCGGGCGCTGTACCGGTCTGTCGTGGTGAAGAGAGAGCTGAGTCAAAAGGCAAAGCTCTCAATTTACCGATCGATCTACGTTCCCACCCTCATCTATGGTCATGAGCTTTGGGTTATGACCGAAAGAACAAGATCTCGGATACAAGCGGCTGAAATGAGTTTTCTCCGCAGGGTGGCTGGACTCTCCCTTAGAGATAGGGTGAGAAGCTCAGTCATCCGGGAGGGACTCGGAGTAGAGCCGCTGCTTCTCCACATCGAGAGGAGCCAGTTGAGGTGGCTCGGGCATCTGGTTAGGATGCCTCCTGGACGCCTCCCTGGTGAGGTGTTCCGGGCATGTCCCACCGGGAGGAGACCCAGAGGAAGACCCAGGATACGCTGGAGGGACTATGTTTCTCGGCTGGCCTGGGAACGCCTTGGGATTCCCCCAGAGGAGCTGCTCCAAGTGGCTGGGGAGAGGGAAGTCTGGGCCTCCCTACTTAGGCTGCTACCCCCGCGACCCGACCCCGGATAAGAGGAAGAAAATGGATGGATGGATGGATGGATTTTTTCCAAGCACTTTTTCTGTTCAGAATAGATTTTTTAAATGATCTGTTTTAGAAGAGGAAGCACTATGACTCATCATTGAACCAGCAGGTAGCAACATAATTGATTTAAAGTAGAAATTTGTAAAATAAATAAATAACAATAAAAAGTCAAATCAACTCCACTCCTCACTTCTTTGTGTCAGTATTGGTCCAGTGTGTAGATGCAGACATTGAAAATTAATTCTATAGTCTAAAACAGTTGAACTGTATATTCTTTTAGTCATTTATGAGGCAAATCAATCGACATAAATGTTCACCACATTATAATTGTATGTTGAAATATGAAAGACCCTGGAATGTGTAACAATAACATAAAAAAAATATGCGGATGTTGGATGTTGTCTATCATGGTGCACTAAGATTCATAACTGGTTGTGATTATCGTACCCACCACTGCACCCTGTATTCACTGGTTAATTGGACATCATTAACCTCACGCAGACTCTTCCACTGGTACATTTTCATCTTTAAATCACTTCTTGGTCTGCTGCCCTCATACATCTCCTCCTACATGTCTTTGCGTGAGTGCAGCTACAGCGTGCGCTCTCAGGACATGATTACCTGCAGTGTTCCGTCAGTGAGGACTGAACTTGGAAAAAGGGCCTTCTCCTACTCTGCTCCTGCTTCATGGAATATCTTACAAAAAGATCTGAAGCTCTCGACCTTGACTTCTCTAAATGGTTTTCAGAATCTGTTGGAATCCTGGCAAAAACCAATGCAGATTTGTTCCTGTCTTTGATTTTATACGTCTACCTTATAATGTTTTGCTAGTTTTTTGATACTTTGTTAAAAAAAAAAAAATCTTTTTTTTTTTCTCTCTTTTGTTTTCTATTGTTTATTTGTTTATTGTTTAAGGAAATTCTATCATTGCTGTTCATTGTTCTTTAGTTTTAGCAGGTCGCTTTCGTAAATGAGACCATGAGGTTCAAAAGATTTACCTGACTAAATAAAGGTTGAATGAATGTGCTGCATTATGGATCACTGTTTCAAACTGCTGCTGGAACAGGCCTTTTCTTGGTCAACTGCCTCAAATGAAAGAAAATTGATTTTACAACTGATTTCATCTGCTTGTTGATTTTGAGATTGCTAACTATTTGACCCCTAAATTTGTGACAGTTATTTTTGATGTACTGGGCGACAGGGCGAGGGAACCAAGATGTAAAGCGGCAGGAGCTGTAGCATTGCCATAAACCATCCCTTTCTTCTCAATACAATTCTAAAAGCCCAGAGACAACCAGCCCAAATCTCATTAAGGCAGTCAAGGGTCTGGCAGAAAGAGCACCCCTTTTATTTAGAAGCAGAAAAATCTGGCTGTCATCAGCAAAGCAGTGGAAATGAGCACAATGCGTCCTGAAAAAGAAGCCAAGAGGGAGCAAACAGAGGGAAAACAAAAGGGGCCTCAATATTGAACCCTGAAGAACTCCACACACACAGGGGGGGACAGTTCTAACACCACAAAGCTACCTGTCAGATGAATAAGGTCCAGTATCGCCGGTACTGATACGATAATTTTAAATAATTACGCAGAATTTCGATGACGTTTAAGTGTTTTGTGATTTTTCCTTTGGATCATTTATTAGTTAAAACCCCAGATAGAACTAGGCAAAGTTCATAAGTAAATAAAAAATACTGTATTATAATTTTAAAAAAATCTGAATTTTATTTTTTTGGCAAGTTGAGACAGTTTGTCTCGTCCTGAGCACTTCATTGCATTGTTGACCTGCGAATGTAGAAAATATTAAAATAAAGTAAACAAGGTAAAGGTTTCCACAGGTAATCTTGTGAGAAAACTGCTCCAGCTGTCTCAGGTTTAAAGATGAAAACTCTCAAAGAGTTAAAGAGTTTTTGTGTCAAAGCTCTGCCTCTTCTTCCTGCTCTCCAACACAGCAGCTCCACCCACTCTGTCCTCATGTCTCCTTGTTCCTCCTCTTCAGGTGGTGTCACCATCAGGGGCTGGATGTTGGACATGATTGGCTTCATTCTCTCTGCACAGACACGTGATTTCTAGATCAGAGTTCAGTTTCACTTCTCAGGAAGAACTCACACAGTCGCTGACTAAAACACAAAATGGCACAGAAAGGAGATCAGCTGGACCCAGAAACTTTCTCCTGCTCGATCTGTTTGGATCTACTGAAGGATCCGGTGAGTCTCTCCTGTGGACACAGCTACTGTATGAGCTGTATTAAATCCCACTGGGATGAAGAGGATCATGCAGGAATCCACAGCTGCCCTCAGTGCAGGAGAACCTTCAGAGCGAGGCCTGTCCTGGAGAAAAACATCATGTTGTCTGTCCTGGTGGAGCAGCTGAAGAAGACTGGACTCCAAGCTGCTCCTGCTGATCACTGCACAGCTGGACCTGAACATGTGTCCTGTGATGTCTGCTCTGGAAGAAAACTGAAAGCCATCAAGTCCTGTTTAGTCTGTCTGGCCTCTTACTGTGAGAAACACCTTCAGCCTCATTATGAGTCAGCTCCACTTCAGAGACACAAGCTGGTGGAGCCCTCCAAGAACCTCCAGGAGAACATCTGCTCTCGTCACGATGAGGTGATGAAGATGTTCTGCCGTACTGATCAGAAGTGTATCTGTTATCTCTGCTCTGTGGATGAACATAAAGACCACGACACGGTCTCAGCTGCAGCAGAAAGGACTGAGAGGCAGAGAGAGGTCGAGGTGAGACGAGGAACAATCCAGCAGGAGATCCAGGACAGAGAGAAAGATGTGGAGCTGCTTCATCAGGAGGTGGAGGCCATCCATCACTCTGCTGATCAAACAGTGGAGGACAGTGAGGAGATCTTCACTCAGCTGATCCGTGTCATCCAGAAGAGAAGCTCTGATGTGACGCAGCAGATCAGATCCCAGCAGGAAACTGAAGTGAGTCGAGTCTTGGAGCTTCAGGAGAAGCTGGAGCAGGAGATCACTGAGCTGAAGAGGAAAGATGCTGAGCTGAAGCAGCTCTCACACACACAGGATCACAACCAGTTCCTCCACAACTCCCAGTCAGTGTCAGCACTCGGTGAGTCTCCACACTCATCCAGCTTCAACATCCGTCCTCTGAGATACTTTGAGGACGTGACAGCAGCTGTGGAGGAGCTCAGAGACAAACTGCAGGACACCCTGAGAGACACATGGACAAACGTCTCACTGACTGTCTCTGAGGTGGACGTCTTACTGTCAGAACCAGAACCAAAGAGCACAGCTGGATTCTTCAGATGTTCATGTGACATCACACTGGATCCAAACACAGCAAATAAAAACCTGTTACTGTCAGAGGAGAACAGAAAAGTTAAATTAGATCATCCTCAGTTTTATTCTGATCATCCAGACAGATTCATTGATTATTTTCAGGTTCTGAGCAGAGAGAGTCTGACTGGTCGTTGTTACTGGGAGGTGGAGTGGACAGGAGGAGCAGCTGATGTAGCAGTCTCCTACAAGAACATCAGCAGAACAGGAGATCAATCTGAATTTGGATGTAATGACAAATCGTGGTCTTTATGTTATTATCCAGACAGATTTATATTTAGTCACAACAACATCCAAACCTCCATCTCAGGTCCTGGTTCCTCCAGGATCGGAGTGTACCTGGACCACAGAGCAGGTGTTCTGTCCTTCTACAGAGTCTCTGAAACCAGGACTCTCCTCCACAGAGTCCAGACCACGTTCACTCAGACGCTCCACGCTGGACTTTCTGTTGTCGACTCTGCTGAATTTTGTCAACTGAAATAATTTTTAATTTTGTAACTTTGAGTTTATAGATGTGATGTGACACTGATCAACTGATGATTATTATTTTAGAGTTTATTTTCTTTGTACTGTACAAGTTTTCTTGATATATCAGTGTAAACATCAATTGTCTCTTAATAAAATTATTTCTCTCCTAAATGTTTGGTACAGACTGATTGAAGCAGAAAATAAATGTATTTAGTTTGTCAAATAATAATTTGTGAACTTTATTATTTACTTTGTAAAAACGTTTTATTTCAGACGAGAATAATGAGAATAATAAAAATAAAAATTGTCAACAAACAAAATTAATGAAAGGATTCTCAAGTTATTTGTCTTTTTTTCTGCAAAACAGAGGGCAACATTTGTTGACAGATGAATTTAATAAACACGTCTTTATTTTTAGTTGACCTGAAGATCATCTTTTAATGAAGAATCAACCTGTTGACACTTTCTGCAGGAGATCCAGAGACTGTTCAGAGGATGAAGTTCATCATGACTTCATCATTAGTTCATCATGACTATCATTAGTTCCTCATGACTTCAACATACCTTAATTAAGAGTTCATCATTAGTTCATCATGACTAAATCATGAATTAATCATGATTTCCTCATGACTTCCTCACGAGTCAATCATGACTTCATCCTGAGTTCATCATGACTTCATGAGTTTACTGTGACTTAATTGTTAATTCATCATGACTTCATCATGACTTAACCTTGACATAATAATCAGTTCATCATGACTTCATCCTGAGTTCATCATGACTTTATGAGTTCCTAATGACTTAAAAATAAAGTCCAGTTGATCCTGTATTGAACGCCTTTTTTGATTCCTAATGACTTAATTATTAATTCATCATGCCTTCATCATGATTTCATCATGGCTTAATTATCAGTTCATCATGACTCCATGAGTTATCATGACTTGTTAAGTTCATTATGACTTAATTATTAATTCATCATGACTTTCTCGTGACTTCATGACTTCCTAAATGTGTGTA
>JBBPBX010021885.1:28354-41938 GCA_038048925.1 Garcialebias charrua
ATCATTTTGTTTACAGCTGCAAAAATCTATATTCTGTCTTTGCCAATGCGGTTTTATGAAAGGTTCGTTAATGATAAAATGGTGAAGATGTAGCTGGAGTTGGCCTCTCTCCACAATTCTTTGGTGTGTTTCCTGCAGCGGCTGTGTTGGTATCCAAACCCAGAGAGTGGCGGTAAGCTGCTGACAGTCTGTACAGGACATCAGGACGAGGGCCTGGATGTGTGTCGGCCTTCTGAGTCATCAACATCTTGAACAGCGTACTGACCTCAGACAGCAAAGCTTCACCCACAGGGCCAACCTTCTCTGGAGTTTTACCTGGGGAATATTCAGATGTGAGGAGGTGTCTACTATAACTCTAGACAGCTAAAATAAAAACGTATTACATTATTCTTTACTATCACCACTAACCTATTTATTTTTTGTAAATGTTTAGCTAAAAACAGTTTAGATGACAAACTCATAGAAATTATAATTGTTTCCTAGACAAGCGGCTTCGGATGTTATCAGTCCATTAAATGGCCATTATTAGTTGTTATCATCCCCATATGTAGTGGTGAAACTGTCCCACCTACCTTTTAGTAGGTTTAAAGGTATTGTGACATGATGTTGGAAATTTGCATATTTGTCAGAACATATATATCTTATATCATTCAGCTCTGTTCGTTTTTTCAAAATAAATTATAAATATATTAAAATTTCATTCCAAGTTATGGTAATTTTTTCTCTGGGACACGCCCCTAAAGATCTGCGCATTTCCGCAAAACGTCATCAGTGACGTGACAACGGGCAGAAGGCAGAGCCTTGCCCGTTTGTCTGGTGTTTTTTAACTGCTTGCCATACAATTCATTTCCTGAAGGATCGCCTCTTTTATTTGTGTAACTTGAAAAATGCCGTCACGTTGTAGCGCATTTGGGTGTTCTAATATCAGCAGTGAACAAGTGAGCCTTCACAAATTTCCAAAAGATGAGAAACTTCGACAAGAATGGACCAGACAAGGACCGGTGGGTTCCTACTAAGGAGTCGTATGTCTGCAGCGACCATTTCACTGCCGATTGTTTTCAGCACCTGGTATAAAATAATCTTTAGGATTACCAGTAAGATTCAGAAGACTTTTAAAACCGGATGCTATTCCTACTATTTTTAAAAGAAAATCTACAGAAGAAAGTCCCACAGCTACCACGTCAAAACAACGCAGGGAAGCTACCATCGGAAGACTGTCCAGGAGATGAGTAAGTCTTTGTGTAAACATAATCGGAGGTGTGTAGTGTTTTAGATAAAAACTATATATTTTACGTGAGTTCATGTTGTTTTACTTTATACACTGTGAGTGTATTAAGCCAATTATCACAGCAGATTCTTTATGTTCGCTGTTAACAAGCTAGCCGAATCAGTAGCACACACACTTTTCTAATAATGTATTTTTAAATTATGTCTGCGCGATCAAGTAACATCAGTAAGTTTTTTTTATTCAGGGAGGGTTTATTAATGAGAGTTTTGGATGATTTACTGTCTTAAAATGATAGATCTCAGACGCGACCGGGACTAAGCCGAGATAGCTGCTAACACACTAGCCGAGATACAGGCCACGTTGCTATTTATGTATTTTTAAATTATGTCTGCGCGATCAAGTAACATCAGTAAGTTTTTTTATTCAGGGAGGGTTTATTAATGAGAGTTTTGGATGATTTACTGTCTTAAAATGATAGATCTCAGACGCGACCGGGACTAAGCCGAGATAGCTGCTAACACACTAGCCGAGATACAGGCCACGTTGCTATTTATGTATTTTTAAATTATGTCTGCGCGATCAGGTAACATCTGTAATTTCTTTTCATTCGGGGAGGGTTTATTAATGAGAGTTTTGGATGATTTACTGTCTTAAAATGATAGATCTCAGACGCGACCGGGACTAAGCCGAGATAGCTGCTAAAAAACATTAGCCGAGATACCGGAGCAAACACTTTGCTATTTATGTATTTTTAAATCATGTCTGCGCGATCAGGTAACATCTGTAATTTCTTTTTATTCGGGGAGGATTTATTAATGAGAGTTTTGGATGATTTAATAATAATAATATAATAATAATGTCTTGTCTGTCATCTGTGTATGTTTCCCATACTCAGACAAAATTCGTCTCTGCATTTAACCCAACCACCACCAGGTGGTGCAGTGGGCAGCCAGAAAGCGCCCGGGGAGCTGGAGAATTAGATGTGCACTCATAGACACCCCAAGGTGTGTAGTGGCCGGGGCGCGAACCCGCGTCCTTCGGGTCCCAAGTCAAAAGCCCTGCCACTACACCATCTTGGCTCATACTGTCTTAAAATGATAGATCTCAGACACGACCGGGACTAAGCCGAGATAGCTGCTAACACACTAGCCGAGATACAGGCCACGTTGCTATTTATGTATTTTTAAATTATGTCTGCGCGATCAAGTAACATCAGTAAGTTTTTTTATTCGGGGAGGGTTTATTAATGAGAGTTTTGGATGATGTACTGTCTTAAAATGATAGATCTCAGACGCGACCGGGACTAAGCCGAGATAGCTGCTAACACACTAGCCGAGATACAGGCCACGTTGCTATTTATGTATTTTTAAATTATGTCTGCGTGATCAGGTAACATCTGTAATTTCTTTTCATTCGGGGAGGGTTTATTAATGAGAGTTTTGGATGATTTACTGTCTTAAAATGATAGATCTCAGACGCGACCGGGACTAAGCCGAGATAGCTGCTAAAAAACATTAGCCGAGATACCGGAGCAAACACTTTGCTATTTATGTATTTTTAAATTATGTCTGCGCGATCAGGTAACATCTGTAATTTCTTTTTATTCGGGGAGGGTTTATTAATGAGAGTTTTGGATGATTTACTCTTTTAAAATGATAGATCTCAAACGCAATCGGACATGCTCCGCCATTATTATTTAAATGCGCGTTGGAGCGTGCCTTCCCGTTGTCACGTCACTGATGACGTTTTGCGGAAATGCGCAGATTTTTAGGGGCGTGTCCCAGAGAAAAAACTAACATAACACGGAATGAAATTTTAATATATTTATAATTTATTTTGCAAAAACGAACAGAGCTGAATGATATAAGATACTGTATATGTTCTGACAAATGTGTAAATTTCCAACATCATGTCACAATACCTTTAAAGTTAAGTTATTATAGTTATTATTGCTGATAATAGGCAGTGTCTCGCCGGGGTAAACCAGGAAGTGTCTTTTTTTTCTGTTCAGCTTACATAACCCTTTTCCTAAACGTAACCTTACACCTGACCCAGAGGACCAACCCTAAACTTAACCCCCTTACCCTTGTGCCAAAACCTAACCAATACCCTAAACCTAACTCCAGACCCTTTACTCTAAACCTAACCACGTGAATCTATTATGAGCGCTAACAAAGCTAAAAACGGAGCCTATTATCATTGCTATCAACGCTAATAACGTACTTTTAAACCTACTAGGAGGAGGTACAGGAGGGTCAGTCTGACCGTTATATATGGGGATGATAATAACTAATAATGGCCATTTAATGGTTGATAACGTTCGAAGCGGGTGCCTAGACATGCCCAAATCAGTATGTGCCACTGAGTAGATTTAATTTGAAGTATCAATTTTACCAAAGGTGGAGAAAGAGGATGTGGGGTCCAGGCCTTCCTGTGGCAGCAGCTCATTTTCTTGGGATGGACGCTTGTTGGGAACAAAAATATTTTCATGGTAATCCGTTGTGAGGGGCAATGAGAGTCTGGCCATCCAGGCGTGGTTGCTGACCTCAGAGAAAACATCATCTGCAACAAAAAGAACCACATCAGTTATATGAATTGCCTCACAGTTTGTTTGTTTTTACTGCAAAGTGCACGGCAGGTCACAAACATGTCACATGTGATCATGTGTCGCACCTATGTTTCACATGGGATCAGTTGAATATTTTCCACATGTTGAGCAGATCAGGCACAACTTTTAACTGACAGTCTGTGCCTTGGCTGAAAGCCATCAATTCCTGTGACCTGTGCATTTCAGAAGCACTTATGGCAGAGTGTGAGCAGGTCTTAAGTTACTATGTAGAACCCTAAAGCTCCCAGCCTTCTAGTAGAGAACACAAAACTTGACAGGAACAATGCATTTGTCCATCCATCCATCCATCCATTGTCTTCCGCTTATTTTAGTGTTCAAATGGTTACTGTTGCACCGAGGGCTGAGAGAAATGCAATTTCAATCCTGTGTATGTACTGTACATATTGCAGTTTTGACAATAAAGTTGACTTTGACTTTGACTTAGACTTATCCGGGGTCGGGTCGCGGGGGTAGCAGCCTAAGTAAGGAGGCCCCGATTTCCCTCTCCCCAGCCACTTGGAGCAGCTCCTCCGGGGGAATCCCAAGGCGTTCCCAGGCCAGCCGAGAAACATAGTCCCTCCAGCATGTCCTGGGTCTTCCTCTGGGTCTCCTCCTGGTGGGACATGCCCGGAACACCTCACCAGGGAGGCGTCCAGGAGGCATCCTAACCAGATGCCCGAGCCACCTCAACTGGCTCCTCTCGATGTGGAGAAGCAGCGGCTCTACTCCGAGTCCCTCCCGGATGACTGAGCTTCTCACCCTATCTCTAAGGGAGAGTCCAGACACCCTGCGGAGAAAACTCATTTCAGCCGCTTGTATCCGAGATCTCGTTCTTTCGGTCACAACCCAAAGCTCATGACCATAGATGAGGGTGGGAACGTAGATCGATCGGTAAATTGAGAGCTTTGCCTTTTGACTCAGCTCTCTCTTCACCACGACAGACCGGTACAGCGCCCGCTTCACTGCGGATGCTGCACCTATCCGCCTATCGATCTCACGCTCCAGTTTTCCCTCATTCGTGAACAAGACCCGAGATACTTAAACTCCTCCACTTGGGGCAGGACCTCCTCCCCGACCCGGAGAGGGCATGCTACCCTTTTCCGGCTCAAGACCATGGCCTCGGATTTGGAGGAACTGATCCTCATCCCGGCCGCATCACACTCGGCTGCAAACCGCTCCAGTGAAAGCTGTAGATCACGACCTGATGAAGCCAATAGGACCACATCATCTGCAAAAAACAGAGAATGTCTAAGGCCACCAAAACGGATCCCCTCAACACCTTGGCTGCATCTAGAAATTCTGTCCATAAAAGTTATGAACAGAATCGGTGACAAAGGGCAACCTTGGCGGAGTCCAACTCTCACCGGAAACGAGCCTGACTTACTGCCGGCAATGCGGACCAAGCTCTGACACCGGTCGTACAGGGACCTAACAGCCCTTATCAAAGGGCCTGGTACCCCATACTCCCGGAGTACCCCCCACAGAACCCCCCGAGGGACGCGGTCGAATGCCTTCTCCAAGTCCACAAAGCACATGTAAACTGGTTGGGCAAACTCCCACGCGCCCTCCAGGACCCTGCTGAGGGTGTAGAGCTTGTCCAGTGTTCCACGACCAGGACGAAAACCACACTGCTCTTCCTGAATCTGAGGTTCAACTATCCGACGGACCCTCCTCTCCAGAACACCTGAATAGACCCTACGGTCCCCCTTTTTGAATAGGAGAACCACCACCCCAGTCTGCCAATCCAAGGGAACTGCCCCCGATGTCCACGCAATATTGCAGAGTCGCGTAAGCCAACACAACCCCACAACATCCAGAGCCCTAAGGAACTCAGGGCGAATCTCATCCACCCCTGGAGCCCTGCCACCGCAGAGCTTTTTAACCACCTCGGTGACCTCAGCACCAGAGATTGGAGAGCCCGACCCAAAGTCCCCAGGCTCCGCTTCCTCAGTGGAAGACGTGCCAGTAGGATTGAGGAGGTCTTTGAAGTATTCCGCCCACCGACTCACAACATCCCGAGTTGAGGTCAACAGCACGCCATCCCCTACTATAAATGGTGTTGGTCGCGTACCGCTTTCCCCCCCTGAGATGCCGGATGGTGGACCAGAATCGCCTCAAAGCTGTACAGAAGTCATTCTCCATGGCCTCTCCGAACTCCTCCCACGCCCGTTTTTTTGCCTCAACAACCACCCGAGCCGCATGCCACTTGGACTGCCGGTACCTATCAGCTACTTTTGGGGCCCCACAGGCCAAAAAGGCCCAATAGGACTCCTTCTTCAGCCTGACAACATCCCTCACCGTCGGTGTCCACCACTGAGTTCGAGGGTTGCCACCACGACAGGCACCAACAACCTTGCGGCCACAGCTCCGATAAGCTGCCTCGACAATAGAGGCGTGGAACATGGCCCACTCTGACTCAATGTCCCCCGACTCCCTCAGAACATGTTCAAAGCTCTCCCGGAGGTGGGAGTTAAAGCTCCGTCTTATGGGAGACTCTGCCAGACGTTCCCAGCAGACCCTCACAATACGTTTGGGTCTGCCAGGTCTGACCGGTATCCTCCCCCACCATCGGAGCAAACTCACCACCAGGTAGCTGTCAGTCGACAGCTCCACCTCTCTCTTCACCCGAGTGTCCAAGACATGCGGCAGCAGATCAGATGAGATGACAACAGATTCGATCATCGAACTGCGACCTAGGGTGTCCTGGTGCCAAGAGCACATATGGACACCACAGCACGCCATCCCCACCATAAATGGTGTTGGTCGCGTACCTCTTTCCCCCCCTGAGACGCCGGATGGTGGACCAGAATCGCCTCGAAGCCGTATGGAAGTCATTCTCCATGGCCTCTCCGAACTCCTCCCACGCCTGAGTTTTTGCCTCAGCAACCACCCGAGCCGCATGCCGCTTGGACTGTCGGTACCTATCTGCTGCTTCCGGGGTCCCACAGGCCAAAAAGGCCCAATAGGACTCCTTCTTCAGCCTGACAGCATCCCTCACCGCCGGTGTCCACCACCGGGTTCGAGGGTTGCCACCACGACAGGCACCAACAACCTTGCGGCCACAACTCCGATAAGCTGCCTCGACAATAGAGGCGCGGAACATGGCCCACTCGGACTCAATGTCCCCCGCCTCCCTCGGAACGTGTTCAAAGCTCTCCCGGAGGTGGGAGTTAAAGCTCCGTCTTACGGGAGACTCTGCCAGACGTTCCCAGCAGACCCTCACAATACGTTTGGGTCTGCCAGGTCTGACCGGCATCCTCCCCCACCATCGGAGCCAACTCACCACCAGGTAGTGGTCAGTTGACAGCTCCGCCCCTCTCTTCACCCGAGTGTCCAAGACATGCGGCCGCAGATCAGATGAGACGACAACAAAGTCGATCATCGAACTGCGACCTAGGGTGTCCTGGTGCCAAGAGCACATATGGACACCCTTATGCTTAAACATGGTGTTCGTTATGGACAATCCATGACGAGCACAGAAGTCCAATAACAGAACACCACTCTGGTTCAGATCAGGGGGGCCGTTCCTCCCAACCACACCCCTCCAGGTCTCACTGTCATTGCCCACGTGAGCGTTGAAGTCCCCCAGTAGAACAAGGGAGTCCCCAGGAGGCGCACTCTCCAATACCCCCTCCAAGGACTCCAAAAAGGGTGGGTAGTCTGAGCTGCCGTTTGGTGCATAGGCACAAACAACAGTCAGAGCCCGTCCCCCCACACGTAGGCGAAGGGAGGCTACCCTCTCGTTCACCGGGGTGAACCCCAACGTACAGGCACCAAGATGGGGGGCAACCAGTATGCCCACTCCTGCTCGGCGCCTCTCACCAGGGGCAACTCCAGAGTGGAAGAGTGTCCAACCCCTCTCAAGGAAACTGGTTCCAGAGCCAGAGCCATGCGTTGAGGTGAGTCCGACTATTTCTAGTCGGAAACTCTCAACCTCACACACTAGCTCAGGCTCCTTCCCCACCAGAGAGGTGACATTCCATGTCCCAATGGCCAGCTTCTGTAGCCGAGGATCAGACCGCCAGGGTCCCCGCCCTCGGCCACCACCCATCTCACATTGCACCCGACCCCTTTGGCCCCTCCCACAGGTGGTGAGCCCATGGGAAGGGGGACCCACGTCTCCTCTTCGGGCTGTGCCCGGCCGGGCTCCATGGGTAAAAGCCCGGCCACCAGGCGCTCGCCAGCGTGCCCCACCTCCGGGCCTGGCTCCAGAGTGGGGCCCCGGTGACCCGCGTCCGGGCGAGGGAAAACTTAGTCCATTTATTTCACTCATCATAGGGGTTTTTGGGCTGCACTTTGTCTGGTCCCTCACCTAGGACCTGTCTGCCTTGGGTGACCCTACTAGGGGCATGAAGCCCCTGACAGCATAGCTCCTAGGATCATTGGGACACTCAAACCCCTCCACCACGGTAAGGTGGCAGCCCAGGGAGGACTGTACTGGAGCATATATGCTGCAGGGACGTGCAGAGCCCACTAAAGGGGCAGGTGCTCAAAAAAAAAAAGGGGGCACATCTAACCGCATTTTAGGACAGAATATTAACAAAGTCACATAGCTTTCAGAGTTAAATAAACAATGATAAATTACAAAATTGTGAGATATACTATCAAAGCTTAGGAAAACCTCTACATAGAACATACAACTATCCATATGTAAAATATTTTATTAGTAATTTCTTTCTGCAGGTCTACTTTGTTATAGGAAAGTATTGCAATATTCAAACCTGCGATTTAGCAAGATATGTAAATCAGAGCTACACCACCAGATATATTTTGTCTTTACAGAATTACACTATAAAAAATATAAACAAGGGCACAATGCAACTTTTTAGTGTACTGTAATCTATAAAAGAAAGAGCTGCCTGGTTTGCTACACTTGCAGTGGAGATGAAGATGGTCCATTCAGAAAAGCAGAGCTGCATCAAACTTTAAAGCTGCAGTATGTAGCTTTTTTTATGAACATATTTCTTCACTCTGTCACTACCTCCTGACAGACTGATGTTAGCCAGGTAATCTCTGAAAAAAAATAAAAAAAAATATTGTCCCCTTGCTTCTCCAGGTGGTAAATAAGCATTTCTAAAAAGAAAAGGTGACCCGCCATTTTCCAGCCAATAAAAACAGAGTTTGTAACCAGCCAATAAAAACAGAGCTTGAATTTGAATCAGCCAATAAAAACAGAGCTTGAATTTGAAATTCAACAGACCACAAGGGGGCAGAGCCACATATGGCTCTGAGGGGGAGGGATCAGAATGCTTTGCCTGTTGAAAATATTTCTAACTGCTGCAGTTCTACAGAAACTGCATACTGAACCTTTAATGTGGAACTGCAGAAGAAAACTAAACAAAAGCAAAAATTGAATTGTTAATGCATGTCACCATGAGAAAAGCCTACTGAGACTAACTGACCACCAAAATTTAGACCTATATCTCTATTTGTGTCTTAGTGTATTTGTAAGTACCTATATACATTTTCTTCAATCTTTCCTCTTCTTTTTTTCTTGTCAGTTTCTCTTTTTTCCTCATTGTCTCATCTTCTCTGTGTTGAGTGGAGGACAATGTCTCTTATTTATTTCGGTCTCTTGCCTTTCTTTTTTCCCCCAAACTGAATCTAAGATCCAAAATCTTCTTTTCCATCATGGTGAACTGTTTAAAAACAAACTTCCAACTTTTAAGCATTTTTGCCATTTTTGTTCTCTTCTTATTTATTTATTTTTATTCATTTTATTTTATTTATTCATTTCAGATTTAAAACACATAGACAATTTACAAACACATGAAAGAAAAAAACAAGATATAAAATGAAAGGTAGTAGAAGAAGAAAAAAATCTTGTCATATCTGCCCCTTCTTAAAACAACTGTGCAGCAGCAGTTTTCTGTTGGTCATGTCTCGAAAAATGTCAATGACCTCAGTGAGGTCATTGACATTTTTTGCAATTATGTTGCTAATTATTTGCAAAACAAACTTATTTGCGCATGCCAGAAATCTTTGCTTGCTATTCTAAGTTTTGTTTGTCATTCAAAGTTTTGCTTGCGATTCTCACATGACGTCGTGGGCAGAGCCTAAAATCGCAACAAAAGATTTCTGATGTGTGCAAATAAAAGTTTATGTTTTGCAAATAACTTTTTAAGTTCACGAGAGAAAAATTAGCTATTTAATTTAAAAAAATGTTTTTTAAACAAAAGTTTTTGCTTTAAAAAAAATGAAATCATTACAATTCCAAAAGTTTTGATTACAATTTTATTTTACATAACTGAGGTTAGTTTTTTTTCCGTTGACTAATTATGAAACAAATTTAACTCCATACTCTGCGAACCAGACCCTAAACTTACTTAAAGTCTGGATAGGTTTTTCCCCTTCATTTGTACGCGTTTATTGGACAGGAGCAACTTGATTGGTTATTACATTTATCTATTATGGTAGTTCAGGGTGAGTTATTTTTAATTCTAAATGAATATTCTTGTTGGACTTTTATTTAAGTGCTATTTTCCTTCAAGATACATTTACCTAATGCTAGAATTAATGCAATGTACATTATGCAGCAAAGGAAGTTAGAAAATCGGACATATATCCATTATGGAGAGATGATAGGTTTTGGACGGGCGATGTGCTCCCTATTGCATAAGCCAGGGGTGTCAAAGTCAAATACATGGAGGGCCAAAAAAACAAATTTGCTACAAGCCAAGGGACGGACTGGTTCAATGTTTATTTTAAGGGGGTGATATAAGATTTTTTTTCTTCTTCTTTTTGCACTCTTTTCATTCAATGTTTTCTTTTTTATTAATTTGTTTTATTTTGTCTCTTTTAAATGAATGAATAAATGGATTAAATAAAATATTAAATAGCTTTACATCTGTTAAGTTCTTGGCATAAACCAACACAGACAGACATGTTCCTGCTTTTAGTATTGTACATTGTTTTATAATGTAGCTGTTTATGTTTCATTTTTTTAACACAGTTTTCTTGTGATTTTTAATTAATATGCTTTTTTATGATTGTTTACTGTTGGCTGCAAGTATCAAGCTGCAAAATCCTTCATTTTCTACAGCTGATAGCTGTTGGTCATTAATTATGATGAAGTTTAGCAACTTCTCGGTGAACATTTGAGCTCCGTGGCTTCAGCGGTGTGTTTTTCTTTTTCAATCCGGGTCGGGGGCTCTGATTTTGGTCAGCCGCTCTCCGCCTGTCCGTCCTACGAGACGTCAGACAGCGGGTCAGACTGGCCGCAGCTGGCCGCGGTCAGTCTCCCTGTTTCGGTTCAGCGAGAGTGGCGTCCCGCTGAAGCCCCGGAGCTCGAATGTCCAACATAAAACCAACTTGACCGCAGTTTAATGTGGCGCTATGGCTATGCAGACATTGCACATTGCTGTCTTGTGGTGTTTAGTGTAAAATACTTCCACACAGCGGACATGTTACGATGAAAACTTGGCTAGCTGTTAGCTAAAGTGCTACTCACTCAGTCCACACGCTGTAGCTGGCTGCAAACTGAAAGGGATTTGCTGAATAGTAGTAGTAGGGGTGGGGCCATGCCTCCCGAACGGCAATGCCCCCAAGGGGACCAGCTCCCCCCACCAGTGATGTCAGTAACGCGTTACTCTGGTCGGACCACTTTTTTCAGTAACTAGTAATCTAACGCGTTGCTTTTCAAACTGCAGTAATCAGATTAAAGTTACTTTCTCCAAATTATTGTGCGTTACTTAGTTATTTGTCATTTTCTGTAGTACTGTAATTTAATTTTATTTCGCCAATGCGTCTCGGGGGGAGCGAGAAAAAAAAAGACAGGAGTGACGTCAGTCTATGCGACCGCCCGGTGTTATTGTCTGTAGCACACGTTAGCATTAAGCTAGGTTTAGCATCTCGCTGCGGTCTCCTGTTTGTTTGGGAACGTTGTGACTTGTTAAAAACACGAGCGCACATCCAAAACGGTGTGTGGACTTTGTTTCACGGAGACTGGATCTGCAGCAGACAACACGTCTAACTTGAACGGACTTAACGACGTGATCCGAACGTGAACGAGGAGCAGCTTGTAAACACTGCTAACAGAGCAGCAGCAGCATTAAAACAGCCTTCAGGTAGGTCAGATCAGTCAATAACACAAACTGTAGGACTTTTACAGCTCGGATCTACGTCTGAAATGTTGTTGTTGCTGTGCAGGCTTTAAATTAACTGAGCGTCTCTGCACGTCTTCCATCACGTCCATCATCATGTCAACACCAGCCAAAAAGTTCATCACTTTATGAAAAAACTGATGTCAACAAGTCCTGGAGCTGAATAAATCCCTGCCCTGATGATGACCGAGAGATCCAACCACAAGAAGAGGTATTGTTCTTTTATTAATAATTAACCTTTTTAATTTAAAATGATAATCTTATTAACTATTTTTATTTTTTTACCTGTTTGTGTTATTTCCAGTCTGAGACAGAGGAAGCAGCTGTCTTTTTCCTCTTGAGGGACATCCACCTGCAGCTAAGAAGCGTGTGATGATGACCCTGATGCATGCTCAATAATCCAGGTAGAAAAATCTAAAAATGCTAAGTCTGGTCCTCTGGACATTCAAAAAACAAAACAGAACAAAAAAAATTGTAGAAACGTTTTATCTTTTGTCCAAAAGACTTCCTCAGTCTGAGATGCTGTATTCATCTCAATCTTATAAATACTGTAGCACCCTCTCACAGTGGATGAACCAGTTTGCTGCTGACAGCTGAAACCAGCTGCTCACGGACCATCAGCCTAACAATGGATAGTTAGCAGCACCCTGATGGTTGTTTGCTATTCACAGAGGGCTGAGTGATACTAGCAATAACAGCATTGTAAGAGGGGGACAGTTGAACCCAGAGGCCTCCACCCCTGTTTAATGATGGATGGTTTCTTTTCACAAAGATGGCCTCCTTTACTCCTCTCTCAAACCATTGTTCCTCTCTATCAAGGATGTGAACATCTTCATCCCTGAAAGAGTGACCTCTGGCCTGGAGATGAGTTAGACCACAGAGTCCTGGCCTGATGATGTTGATCTTCTGTGCTGGACCATCCTTTTGGCCAGTGGCTCATGCTTTTATTTATTTTCATACAAACGTATTGTTTACTTGACACATTTTCAAAATAAACATTTTATAAGTCTTTTTTGTAAAAATATTATTTGTTTAGTGAAGTCAAGAAAGACTACTGTATTTTGTTTTTTGAATATTTATTAGTAATTATTTTATTAAAACATTTAAATTTTTTATGTATTGTGACAGAGGGTTCTTGTCAGCGGCTGCTGAAAGTAACTAATAAAGTAACTTAGTAATCTAACTTAGTTACTTTCCAAATCAAGTAATCAGTAACTTAACTAAGTTACTTTTCCCAAGGACTAATCAGTAACTTAACTAAGTTACTTTTTCAATGTAACTATGCCATCACTGCCCCCCACTGACCCTTATGTGAATGTGAGGCAGGTCTTATTACTCTGGGTTCATGAGACACGACTCCGGATCGAATTGGCCCCACCCCTACTACCACTGTTGCATTGTGGGGAATGTAGTGTTGGTACGTGACCGGAGGGCTTATTATGTTGTTTTTCTTGCAAAATACAAAATTAATAATAATAAAATAAAATAAATAATTTTAGTATGTTATTATGTGTCAGAGGAGGGCTTAGGAATAGGAAATAAAAAAAAAATATATTTTTTTTTTTTTGCCCAAAAGGGCACTTGGGGGCAAGGAGCAAAAGGGGCAGGTGCTCAAGCCCCCATAGCCCCCCCCTCTGCACGTCCCT
>JBBPBX010021886.1:0-21349 GCA_038048925.1 Garcialebias charrua
TCGAGAGCTTCAGATCTTTTTGTAAGATATTCCATGAAGCAGGAGCGGAGTAGGAGAAGGCCCTTTTTCCAAGTTCAGTCCTCACTGACGGAACACTGCAGGTAATCATGTCCTGAGAGCGCACGCTGTAGCTGCACTCACGCAAAGACATGTAGGAGGAGATGTATGAGGGCAGCAGACCAAGAAGTGATTTAAAGATGAAAATGTACCAGTGGAAGAGTCTGCGTGAGGTTAATGATGTCCAGTTAACCAGTGAATACAGGGTGCAGTGGTGGGTACGATAATCACAACCAGTTATGAATCTTAGTGCACCATGATAGACAACATCCAACATCCGCAGGGTGCTTGTAGGAGCATTCATGTAGAGAATGTCACCGTAATCAATGGAGGGAAGGAAAGTCACAGATACAAGGCGTTTCCTAACATTCAGTGTTAGACATGATCTGTTTCTGAAAAAGAAACCCAGTTTAACTTTCAGTTTCTTCACTAGGTTTTCCACGTGGAGTTTAAAAGAGAGATGTGAATCGATCAGGATACCCAGATATTTATAGGAATCAACAAACTCAATAGGGACACCATTTGAAGATAAAATCAGAGGAGGATCTGCTGGAACCGCCTTCCTATTTGAAAAAAAACATCCCTTTTGTTTTATCAGCATTTAGGACAAGTTTGAGACGGAACAAATCTGACTGGATGATGTCAAAAGCGGATTGCAGTAACTGGAAAGCCTTAGCTACTGTTTTAGCTCGGCAATAAACAACTGTATCATCAGCATAGAAATGTAAGGATGCATCAGGGATGCAGTGACCTACATTAGCTATGTAGATTGTAAAGAGAGTGGGTCCTAAAACTGAGCCTTGTGGTACACCATTTTTAACTGTTAAATAGCTGGAAGAAGTACCGTTATGTTGAACACATTGCCTCCGATTGGAAAGATAGTTAGAAAACCAACCGATGGTGTGATCAGAGAAACCGATTTCTGAGAGCTTATGACACAGGATGTTATGATCCACAGTGTCAAAAGCTTTAGACAGGTCTAAGAAAAGTGCAGCACAATAGTCCTTAGCATCCAATGCTTCAACAACATCATTCAGAACCTTCAGAGAAGCAGTTGTTGTGCTGTGTTTTTTCCTGAAACCAGATTGATGAAGAGGTAAGATGTTAAATGAGTCCAGATAGTTTTTGATCTGAGAGTTTATCAGTTTTTCTAGAACCTTGGCTAAGATGCAGAGTTTAGAGATCGGTCGATAATTGTTCAATGAGGTGGGGTCACCTCCCTTCAGCAAAGGAAGAACAAAGGCTGTTTTCCAAGCATCCGGAATGGTGTTTTGGCTTATGGACAGATTAAAGATGTGGGTCACAGGGACTGTGATGATATGAGCAGCCAGCCTTAAGAAATAAGGTGGAAGTTCATCTGGACCTGCAGATTTTTTAGGATCAAGATCATTTAACAGTTTATTTACCTCACTGACTGAGAACGGAGAAAAAGAGAAGGTGTGATTAACAGATGGTTGACTTGTAGGAGGGATTTGATTTGTAGAAGTTTGATTATTAGATAAAGTGGCTGATTTTCCGTTTGTAACTGTGTCAAATAATGAACTAGAAGCAACAAAATGTTTATTGAAACAGTTCAGGATCTCGTGCTTATTTGACACAGGAACAGAGTCAACAAGAAATTGTGATGGGAGGTCAGATGATTGGGGGGTGCCTGAGAGAGATTTGATGGTTTTCCAGAATTTTTTAGGATCGTTTAGATTTTTGGAGGTCTGAGATAAGAAGTAGTTACGTTTTGCGGCTTTGATGGCAGTTGTGCATTTATTCCTTAGCTGCCGAAATTTCAACCAATCAGTGTCTGAGTGTGATTTTCTTGCTGCGGCCCAAAGATGATCTCTCCAGTGCAGGAGATCAGCTAGTTCAGGAGTAAACCAGGGGCTGTCACGGCTCTTTATCCTGAACTGCCGGAAAGGTGCGTGTTTGTTTACAAAGTAAATGAAACTATCATGAAAATAGTTCCAAGCGGTGTTCACGTCATTGATTTGTAGGATACGTTGCCAATCAAAGAGGGATAGATCCCAAAGGAATGACTGTTCACTGAAACGTTTCAAATCCCTTTTTTGAATTATTCTGGGCTTAGCAGGTGGAAGTTTAGTAGATCTAAGAGCTGCTATTACGGAATGATCACTCAAAACGTTGGCAAATACACCTATACCAGGAAATTTGTGAGGTGCATTTGTGAAAAACAGATCTAAGATAGAAGATTTTTCGGGACATTTTATGTTTGGTCTGGTAGGAGAATCGATAAGTTGTGTTAGATTGAGAGATAGGCAACATTCCTTGAATTTATCACAGAGGGGGGTCGACTTATTCCAATCAATGTTGAAATCTCCAGCCAAAACAATCTCATTGTGTTTTAAATTTCCTATGAATTCAGTCAGGGAGGACAGAGCTTCAGGTGTTGCGGAGGGGGGACGATAACAACCAACAACAGTTAAGGGCTGACCTCCTTTCAAAGTGATGTTCACAGCTAAAGCCTCAAACTGGTTTGCGATTGTTTTTTTAGATGCAATCCTGGCAGCCAAAGAATCTCTGATGTAAATAGCGACTCCACCTCCCCTTGTATTACGATCACAACGATAGATCTTAAATTCATTGATTGCCAGGTCATTTTTCAAAACAGAATTGTTGAGCCAAGTTTCAGAGATAACGATCACATCTGCCCCAGAAGAAGTGATTAGGATTTTCAATTCATCAAGTTTTTTTAGAAGGCTACGAGCGTTTACATGCAGAAAACGGAGACCTGAAATATTTTTAAACTCATTAGGTGTACAGTAGTTAGTGATTGGCCCTGGGTTTGGCTGAATCCCTGAGATCAATAACAACATTAATATCAGACATTTACTTGACTTCTTTGTCAGTGATGTGTAATTACAGGAGTTAACAGTGTGACATTTTGCCCCCATAATTGAACCATGTGAAACATTAATGAAGACACGATCATTCAGAGCCCAAAAACAATGAAAGTCGCAGTGATGGGCAGATCCAGATGAGTTGATAAGATTCAGTGATTCCAGGTAGTCTGAGAACTGAAAATAATGACAGTAATATGAATGATGCAGAAAAGTCTCTGACCATAAAGCGTCACAATTTAAGTGTGCAAACAGTTCCTTTGAGGAGGCCCAACTACAGTTTGTGTGATAGGGGATCCAGCCCCCCTGTGAATATGAATGGATGTGGTCCTGGTTAACACAAGCTGGATCCAGAATCAACGGGTAGAAACAAGCAATTTGCAGCAAACAGCAGAGTGTGATGCCAGAAATGCCTCTTAAAATTAATATATATTTGAAACCGGGATAAATGCAGCACACGAAGCTTCAAATAGAAGGGGTTCTTTATTCTCAAACACTAAACTATTCCCTCTGAGTTGTATATAAAAAAAAACAAGAAACAGCCCGTGTTTCGAACGGCAACAAGCCTTAGCTTCAAATAAAATGGCGGACCGACAACACGGTTAGCACCCAACAGAGCAGCACGCAGCTGCACGTAACAGCTGAAATCTAACAGCGTGAAAAATACTGCATAACAAACGGCAGTGGCACTCTACGAAAGAACAAACAGAAATAAAACATTAGCATCGTCTCTATAGCTTCATTCACGGAAGATAATTCAGTTCCAACAATTACCGAACACTTGGATTCTCCTCTCACGTGGCCAGAGTTGTCTTCTTCACCAAGTCTCAGAAAAAATGTCCTTCTCTTCCGTTTTACCAGTCCGTGCCACCGTACATAAAGAAAGGGTTTTTTCTCTATTTCCGGTCCTTTTAGACCTCTCTGTACCAACAGCACCACATGCTGACAAGAACAAGAATTACAACCAGTAAGTGAAAGTAAAGCAAAACATGGTTCTTTTTGTTTAAAATACATTTGACATGTACCCATTTTTCACCTGGTTACATATACATACAAAAACACATACATACATTCATATTCAGTCATATACCCATCAACATATCTACATACAATACCTGCGTGTGTGTCCCTGCATCTATAAGTGTGTGGTTGTAAGCATGCATAAATGAATAAGGCTTCTCTAATAGAACATTCAATAGTGACTGTGAGGCATCAGAGATCCGTCCCCCAAGACCCGAGTCAGACAAATGGGGGTACCAGAGCCCAAGACCCCAAGAAGGACCCTGAGCTCAGAGCCCCCAGGGCCACCCGAACAGGACAAACCACTCACCCATCCCCCAGATCCGAACATAGGGTAGAACCGGGAGAGCCCTACCAGCGACCACACACAATGACCCCCAGGGGCCAACAGCGACAAACTCACAGGACCCCACCAGAGCCCACCACACCGACGTAGCCCCAGGCCTGGGCACCAGGGACGCCCACCCTTCAGGCCCAGACCTGATAGGACCAGAGGACCCCAGCCCCACCAGGTAGCCACCAGGCCGGGCCGACATACGCCCAAGTGCCCAACCCCCGATGCCGAGGGCCCCAAGCACGCCGGCAGGCAAGGGAATACCCCGCTACGGGGCCATGTGGCAGGAGCACAACACCAAGTAACCTCAGATGTATCAGAGAGGGGGTAGCCTAAGTCCCAGCCTGACAACTAAACATTCATATGCAGACACACTCACTCAGACCCACCCTCACTCACACAAATACAAACAATAATGACACATTACATTCATAATCCCGATGCACACTCTATACCCCCCAGGTCCAAAATATGTACCTGCCCCTTACATGAGGCAGCCCATACCCAAACCCAGGAGGTAGGCCCATTCATTCTGGGGTGGAGAGTAGCCGACATCCAAGATTTGGCCCAACCCGCGCCCTGCCGGCAGGACAGGACACCCGAGCCCAAGTAGCCCCTAGGGAGAGCGCAATGCTAGCCCCACCCACCGTGAACCCTCAGGCCCCAACCCTCCCATAGTCCAGGACAACACCCGACGGCCTGCCATCCTACCGGACCCCACCCCTAGAATGGCCGCCAGGGAACCAGGGGGTGGAACATAAATTAACAAACCTAGACCCCGACACAGACACCCCCGTCCCCAAATGTGTTGTTGATGTATGTTGTTGTAAAGTGCACTTAAAAAGGGAAAGAGAAGGAGCAAAGGTTGACATAATGCCAGTTTCCCCTCCACCCCAACTCTAACCCAAGCCCTTACTGTTTAAATGCATAATTGTGAGTGAGCACAGGCACAGGAGGCGAGAGTGGTGTCATCTCGCCACCATAGTGCTCACCCCAAATTACTATATGTGAATTTTATGAGGATGTTCATGAGTGAATGTCTAAGGTGTATAATAAAATTGAGTCCCAGGTGGTACTGCACAACATAGATGTAAAAACGTTGTAGCACACCCAAGTCTCAAAATCCCTACATGTATTAATTTTAAATGAAGAGGACGGAGGTGCAAGGTGAGGGATGAGGAGAAAATAACAGCAGGAACAAATGCTCCCGCAGTGAGTCAGCTCCCCCGCTGACCCTACATACCCCTCCAGTTTGCCACGGTCCACACAAGGAGCAAGGCCAAAACACCTCTCCGACCGCCAGGCCCATGAGCTCCAGACCAGAAAGGAACAGGGCCACGAGGGCCGCCAGCAGCGGGACCATCAGCCCACACCCACCAAGGCTGCCAAGACCCCTACGAACCGCAGTCAGCCCGCCGCCCAAAAGGACACAAAATCCTACATGGACGACATGGCAAGTGTGCCAGTCCAATCACCGAGAGTGCCTGGGAGCACCGGGAGCATTCCCCCACCATAGAAAAGGGCAAGCCATCTGGCAAAACATAGTCCCAGAGCGTCATAAAGGACATCCACCCAGTCCCCACCCCAGAAGAAATACTACACCCACCCTTCATATTAACAACTGTCAGACCATATAACACACTAGACACCCAGGCTGGGTCACACTGCCCCCTCCCGTGGGTCACCAGGCACGCCTCCAAACCCCTAGCCCACGAACCCCCAACCCACCAGCGAGCCGAGGGCCCCTCGGCCAGTGTCGGACACCAGAGCGCAGGCCAGCCCGAGCCAGGCGACCCGCCCGCCAGAGCCCAAGATCCCCCACCAGGGCCAAGCCCAGGGACGACACATCCCCAGACTCCCAAGCCCCCGGCGCCCGCCCTGAAACCACCCCAGCCCAGCTGGGCCACCGACCGGCGACCCATGACCGCCGCTACAGACCACCTGAGGCCCCGCATGCAGCCCGCAGATATCCATCAGAACCACCCAGGTACTCCCCAGGTAGAGGGCAGGGCCCTCCCTGCCAAAACAGCCCCAACCCCTGGGGTCCCAACCCCCGACACCACCCCCATCAGCCCCAGTGCCTCACAAGGCTAGACTCCAGACCCCCCACCCCCACTATGTAATGGAGCCGATCAAAGAATGCCAAAAAATTGATCCGATGTGTCAGCAGATGCTGTTTCCAGACTAATATGCTCTAACACAAGATTTTTATACTGTGTAGTGATACAACCGCCTTGGAAACACTTCTCTGATCGCTCTCGGTAATTAACTTTTTGGGAGTTATTCCTGAAGAGACAGTAATACTTTTATTAGAAGGTTCTTAATGACGTTGTTGAAGCATTGAATGCGGATTATTGTGCTGCACTTTTCTTAGACCTGTCTAAAGCTTTTGACACTGTGGATCATAACATCCTGTGTCATAAGCTCTCAGAAATCGGTTTCTCTGATCACACCATCGGTTGGTTTTCTAACTATCTTTCCAATCGGAGGCAATGTGTTCAACATAACGGTACTTCTTCCAGCTATTTAACAGTTAAAAATGGTGTACCACAAGGCTCAGTTTTAGGACCAACCCTCTTTACAATCTACATAGCTAATGTAGGTCAGAGCATCCCTGATGCATCCTTACATTTCTATGCTGATGATACAGTTGTTTATTGCCGAGCTAAAACAGTAGCTAAGGCTTTCCAGTTACTGCAATCCGCTTTTGACATCATTCAGTCAGATTTGTTCCGTCTCAAACTTGTCCTAAATGCTGATAAAACAAAAGGGATGTTTTTTTTTTCAAGTAGGAAGTCGGTCCCAGCAGATCTTCCTCTGATTTTATCCTCAAATGGTGTCCCTATTGAGTTTGTTGATTCCTATAAATATCTGGGTATCCTGGTCGATTCGCATCTCTCTTTTAAACTCCACGTGGAAAACCTAGTGAAGAAACTGAAAGTTAAACTGGGTTTCTTTTTCAGACATAAATCATGTCTGACACTGAATGCTAGGAAACGCCTTGTATCTGTGACTTTCCTTTCCTCCATTGATTACGGTGACATTCCCTACATGAATGCTCCTACAATCACCCTGCGGATGTAAAATGTTGTCTATCATGGTGCACTAAGATTCATAACTTACGGTGGCCGAGGGGTGCAAACGCGCTGCAAAAAGAAAACAGCGCTCATAAAAATAACGCACTGCAAAAGATAAAACCCGCACAAAAATAAGAACGGACGACCTGCAAATACAGAACGACCTGCAAATACAGAACGACCTGCAAATACAGAACGACCTGCAAATACAGAATGACCTGCAAATAGAAAAGCTACAACGGAAGTGCTCCAGACCATTAGGGGAAGTCGAACAAAGAACAAATCATAAAGGGTATGAGCATTTCATGGGCGTGAATGAATTCCGTTCCCATAATGATATGTTGCACCGAGAGAACATGACTGAAAGGGAACTGAAAGTTATGCACCATAACTCGTGTTCCCTGAAGGAAGGGAACGAGGTACAACATACCTTACCCTTTTCAATGCTGAAAGCTCGGTGAAGTGCATTTTAGAGAAAGTGGGATGGGCGTCAGCGGCTTAAGTACACAGAGGGAGGGGCCTCTGGCGCAACGCTGACGCCCTTGCGTAAAGGCGTGAGTGTATTACTTCAGGTAACCGCGCGGAGGCGCTGATTCCCATAGCGAGATGTTGCACATTGTTCCCTTCCTTCAGGGAACATGAGTTATGGTGCATAATTTTCAGTTTTGTTTTTCCAAAGGAATTTAGATATGAAATAATCCAAGGACTTAAACCATTCATTTGAAGGTTTATTTGGAATCATTGAGAATAAATAATGTATTCTCAGCAGGACCATCATCTTTACTGAGGCAACTCTTCCCATAAGTGAAATGGGTAGAGATTTTCATCTAGTAAGATCGTCTTCAATTTTCTTTAAAAGTGGTATATGATTTTATTTTATCAAGTCTTCTAATCTATGAGAAATCTTAATACCCAAGTATGTAATGTTACCTGATTGTAGTTTTCCATTTAAAGAAGTATTAACCCATTTAAGCCCAAATTTTCTTCAGAGTTGAAAGGCATGTCATTTTATCAGTTGGGTCCTTCTCAATCATGTTATGTATTTATTTTCATCATTCTGTATTTTGATTTGAAGAAAATGGCATTTTTATGACTGGCAACAATTGTTGCCAGTAGTCACACAGCTTGTCACTAGGTCAACTGTCACCCGTTCATAATAGAGAACTAATAATAATATAGTAATAACAAAATAATAATGTAGTCAGAATAAATAATAACAAAAAGTTGGAGCATCAGGTTCCTCCTGTATAAAATTCCAAACAACAAACAATTTGAACAGTTTTTTTATTCTTAATTTATTCGTCTGTAGACTCGAATTTTGTAACTTTGTAATCAAAACTTCAACGAACAGTTTTTTTTTCTTAGAACCTCTAATAACACACATATATGGGGCGGCCGTGGCGTAGTGGTAATGGCAGTCGTCCCCCGATCGGAAGGTTGGTGGTTCGAATCCCGGTTCCGCACACCATGTGTCGTTGTGTCCCTGGGCAAGACACTTAACCCCGAAGTTGCTCCCGGTAGGACTGGAAGGCGCCTTGCATGGCAGTCTACCGCTACCGGTGTATGAATGTGTGTATGAATGGGTGGATGGTTGGTATTGTAAAGCGCTTTGGGGTCCCTCATAGGGGGCTGGAAAGCGCTATATAAATAAGCTCCATTTACCATTTACCATATATGTATATATTTCATCCCATACATTCCATCATCTTTTATGGATGATCTACTCAGTGTGGTACTTCTTGAAGCACTCCAAATGTAGTGGCACATCCCACTTTTCACACGCAAACGATGTGCGTCCGCCACAGTTTTTGCATCGCTTGTACCTGCTACCAGTGTTGCAGGGCCAGTGGTTGAAATGATCAAACCTGGTGGCATCAGTTATCGCCATCTTCTGCCCTGCCTACTTGGCTTTGTTCCATGGCACAGGAGGAGGGTCTGGGCTACCAGCCTCTGGAAGGAGAGGAGATCTTTCTGCCCACTTTTCCAGGTTCTAAATGAATGAAAAAACAAGCATGATAGATGAATGAATATGCCATGTTTTTGTTCATTTATGAAGCTATTGATGAATTATCAATATCCTCCTTTCTACAGTGTCATGCCCCATATGTAGAATGTTCTGTAAAAGCAACATCATGCTTGAGTTTGTGATGTTGGTCTGGATATCATCACTGTTGCTCTTGTCAAATGAAGAGCACTAGCGATCACCTCATGTCAAACATCACAAACACGATTGTGATATTGCTAAATAACATGCAGCCTTGTGTACCTGTAATAGCACCAGCTGTTCACCATGGCACTGTTCAGGGCCCAGCTGAAGCATGGCCACCACCACTTCTTGGACCGTATGTTGACTCTGTAGCGGCTGACAAACTGGTCATGCAGGTCCACTCCTCCCATGTGTGTGTTGTAATCCTGGATACACTTGGGCTGTCTGATTGTCCATGGTCCGTTTTTGTTTGTTCCATCTCTTTGCCTCAGTTTCGATGAACTCCCTTTCCATGTTTGACACCATAGTGACCATGCTGTTGTCATTCCACCTTACAATCAGCTTCTCTGCCTCAACCAGATATTCAGCATTTCCTCTGGGTGTCTTCTTGAAGGTCATAGTCAAAGTCAAAGTCAAAGTCTACTTTATTGTCAGAACTGCAATATGTACAGGACATACACAGGACCGAAATTGCGTTTCTCTCAGTCCCTCGGTGCAACAGTAACCATCTAAACACTAAACACTAAAACATTTAATAAACATAAGCATAAAATAGTAAAAAAGTGTAACACTGTCCTGAGTTTTTTCATAATAGTATAAAAGTATGAAAATTTACACCAACACTGAAACACCAAACACCCCTAAAACACCAAACACCCAATGAACATAAGCATAAAATGAAATAATAAAAGTGTAATACTGTCCTGAGTTTTTGCATAGTAGTATAAAAAGTATAAAACGTATATCTATAAAATAAACTGAAGTTTCTAGCGTTGACATTTGCAAAGAGTGGCACAGCAGCATATAAGTTAATGTACACAGTATATGTATGAGGTAGTTGATGTTGGTATATAGGCAAAGTGGCATATGAAGTAAGGCACATAAGGCACATTTGGCATCCTTAGATAAGGCTAGTCAGAGAATGCTGTATATGTATCTGCAGTAGTGTAGATAAAAGTAGTGTAAATGTAAACAGTAATAATAAATGTAAAGCAGTAGTAATAAATGTAAACAGTATTAATAAATGTAAACAGTGAATGTAAACAGTAGTATGACTATAGGCAGTAATGTAATACAAACATTAGTGCAAATATGAGAAGTAGTGCAAACTGAATGAGCACATGACCGAGAGTTTAGTGAATAACCCGTTTGATGACACAGAGTCCAGTGTTAAAATCTTTGTGTTGAGTGATAATGTGTGAGAAAGTTTTTTGTGTTAAGGCAGTTCAAATGGGAGGGGAGGCAGAGCAGGCAGAGTGTTTAGCATTCTGACTGCCTGATGAACAGAGCTGTCTCTCAGTCTGCTGGTTCGAGCCTGGAGACTCCTCAGTCTCCTCCCTGAAGGCAGCAGTCTAAAGCGGCTGTGTAGTGGGTGTGTGGGATCACCTGCCATGCAGTGGGCTTTCCGAGTGAGGCGTTTGCTGTGTAAGTCCTGCAGTGAGGGCAAGGAGGTGCCGACGATCTTCTCAGCTGCTTTCACGATGCGCTGGAGGCTCTTGCGGCAGGATGCAGTGCATGCACCAAACCACACCGTGATGCAGCTTGTCAGGACACTTTCTATGGCTCCCCTGTAGAAGGTGCACATGATGGAGGTTGAAGCTCCAGCCCTTTTCAGCTTGCGGAGAAAGTAGAGGCGCTGGTGAGCCTTCTTGGCCAGTGCTGCAGTGTTCCTGCTCCAGGACAGGTCCTTTGAGACGTGCACTCCCAGGAACTTGGTGCTGTCCACTCTCTCCACTGCGGTGCTGTTGATGGTCAGAGGGGCATGTTGTGCATCCCTCTTCCTGAAGTCCACGACAATCTCCTTTGTCTTCTCCACGTTGAGAGTGAGATTGTTGTGTCCGCACCACAAGGCCAGGCGGCTCACCTCGTTCCTGTAGTCCGTCTCATCGTTGTTGCTGATGAGACCTACCACTGTTGTGTCGTCCGCAAACTTGATGAAGTGGTTGGAGCTGTACGATGGTGTGCAGTCGTGTGTTAGCAGGGTGAATAGAAGGGGGCTCAGCACACATCCTTGTGGGGCCCCTGTGTTCAATGTGATGGTGCTAGATGTGTTACTCCCGATCCGTACTGTCTGTGGTCTCCCGGTCAGGAAGTCTAGCAGCCAGTTACACATTGAGGTGTTCAGCCCCAGACTGTCCAGTTTAATGGGATGAGCTGTTGGGGGATGATGGTGTTGAATGCCGAGCTGAAGTCGATGAACAGCATTCTAACATAAGAGTCCTTCGTGTCCAGATGTGTGAGAGCTGTGTGGAGGGCAGAGGAGATGGCATCGTCGGTTGAGCGATTAGGTCGGTATGCAAATTGGAAGGGATCCAGGGAGGACAGATGTGATGCTTTTCATGACTAGCCGTTCAAAGCACTTCATCAGGATGGGGGTGAGTGCTACTGGGCGATAGTCATTGAGGCATGCGGGCGTTGCCTTCTTTGGGACAGGGATGATGGTGGTGGCTTTGAAACAGGTGGGGACGATGGCCTGGCTCAGTGAGATGTTAAAGATGTCCGTGAAGACCGCTGCGAGTTCCCTTGCACAGTCCTTCAGCACACGACCAGGTATGTTGTCAGGACCAGAGGCCTTCCGGGCATTAATCTTGATAAATGATCGCCTTACGCTGTCTGAGGACAGCGCCAGCACCTGGCCATCAGGAGAGGGGGGGAGTTTATGTGCAGGTGTGCTGTTACTTGCCTCAAACCGAGCGAAGAACTCATTCAGTTCATTCAGCGTAGAGGTTGAGCTGTCACAGGTCTGGGGGGGGGTTTGTAGTCTGTGATGGTCTGTATTCCCTGCCACAGACTGCGTGTATCCTTGCTGTCCTTGAAACGGTGAGCTATTTTCCTGGAATACTGCTCCTTGGCCTCTCTGATGCCTTGATCCAGGTTCTTTCTGGCTGCCTTCAGGCCCACCTGATCTCCCGCTTTGAAGGCAGCATTCCTGGCTTTCAGGAGTCTTTGAACCTCAGCTGTCAGCCATGGCTTCTGATTATAATTCGGGCGGTCGTGGCGTAGTGGTAATGGCAGTCGTCCCCCGATCAGAAGGTTGGCGGTTCGAATCCCGGTTCCCCACACCATGTGTCGTTGTGTCCTTGGGCAAGACACTTAACCCCGAGTTGCTCCCGGTAGGACTGGAAAGCACCTTGCACGGTAGTCTGCCGCTACCGGTGTATAAATGTGTGTAGCATTCAATGTGTGTAGCGCTTTGAGATTTTCACTAATGAAAAGCGCGTTATAAATTGAATTCATTATTATTATAGCATAACATATTGAGATTGTAGTGGGCATCCATCATAAAGATCACAGAAATATTGGGTAAACGGAAAAAGAAAAGAATCTGTGAAATTACTATTCAGAGTCAGAGTCAGAGAGTCTTTATTGTCATTTGCACCGCATGTGGTACATGTGATGAAAACGAGATTATGTACACAGGGTCCCAGTTACATCCAACAACAAATGCAAGAGAAAAACAGTAATAACATCTAGAATTAACTAAGAAAAACATCAACTAGTAATACACTAAGCTCTAATGTAGTGGAAAAACATCATTATAAACAGCAGCACGAACATGAGTCTGTATGAGCAGATGGTCACAACTGAACACAGCAACAAGAAAACAGATCAGCATCAGCATGATGTGATATTTCACAGTGATTATTCTTATTATTTATTTATTCATGAGTCTAACAGCCTCATCCAATTAACATCCAATTCAATCTGAATAATTAAATTAATTAAGGTAAAGAGGTCAGTATTAATATTGACCTCCTATATATCCTTTACATCTGGGTGGCACCGTACGTGTTTAAAGACACAATATGGTGGGTTACCCTCATGTTTACTTCAAGATTAAATGAATGGCTCCAACAAGGTTTAAGTCATATTTATTTGATATAATTTAGTTTGTAAATGTAAATAACAAATCTTCTTTATACAACAAAGTTAATCATGGAGTTCCTCAGGGTTCAGTGCTTGGATTAATACTCTTTACTAGATGCTTCCAATAGTTAAAGCTATTAAACAGCATGGGATAAATTTTAATTGTTATTAATGGATTCAAGGTTCTTTATTGTCATTCACATCACATGTGGTACATGAGGTGGAACAAAACTATGTACACAGGGTCCCAGTTACATTCAACAAAAATACAAATTGTAAAGAAAAATAGTAGTAAGATCCAAGACATGAACTAAGAAAATACGCTAAACTAAGAATACACTAAGCACTAATAGTACAAAACAACATGCCAAACAACAGCAGCACGAACTGAGTCTGTGTGAGCAGATGCGGATGAATGAACACAACATTAAATAAATCAGCAATAGTCAGCAGCACATATCAACAACCAAGTGGCATTACTGTGGAATTATTGCAGAGAAATAAATGTGAAAATATAATGGAAAACTTGGAAAACATGGAAAACTTGATAAAGAAACTGAAAGTTAAATTGGGTTTCTTTTTCAGAAACAGATCCTGTCTAACTCTGAATGCTAGGAAACGCCTTGTATCTGTGACTTTCCTTACCTCCATTGACTACAGTGACATTACATGAATGCTCCTACAAGCACCCTGCAGATGCTGGATGCTGTCTATTATGGTGCACTAAGATTCATAACTGGTTGTAACTACTGTACCCACCACTACACCCTGTATTCATTGTTAACTGGTCATCATTAACCACGCAGACTCTTCCACTGCTACATTTTCATCTTTAAATCACTTCTTGGTCTGCTGCCTTCATACATCTCCTCCTACGTCACTGCATGAGTGCAGCTACAGCATGCACTCTCAGGACATTATTACATGCAGTGTCCCCTCAGTGTAGACTGAACTAGGCTTTCTCCTACTCCACTCCTGTTTCCTGGAACACCTTGCAAAAAGATCTGAAGCTCTCGACCATGACCTCTCTAAGTGGCTTTAGGCGTCTGTTAAGTTCCTGGCAAGAACAAATCAATCAATCAATCAATCAATCAATCAATCAATCAATCAATCTTTATTTATAGAGCCCTTTTCAGCAGCCAGAAGGTGCACAAAGAACAATACAGAAATAAAACAAACAATAAAAAATAACAATAAAAAACAGCCAGTTAAAATTAAAAACAATTAAGACATAACAAGAATGTCAAAGAACTACTAGGTATTAAAAGCCTGCCTGAATAAAAAGGTTTTAAGATTAGATTAAAAAAACTCCATATGAGTGATGGAGCGCAAGTCCAGAGGTAGCTTATTCCAGAGACTGGGTGCAACGACAGAAAAGGCCCGGTCACCCCATCGTTTGTAGTTGATTGGAACAGACAGGAGAAATGTATTAGATGATCTCAGTGTTCTCCTATATTCACGGACAGTTACAAGATCAGTCAAATATAGTGGGGCAAGACCATTGAGAGCTTTAAAAGTGAATAATACATTTTTTAAATTTAATTCTAAAATCGATTGGAAGCCAATGGAGAGAAAATAAAACAGGGGTAATGTGCTCACGTCTGGAGGTCTTGGTTAAGAGTCGAGCTGCAGCATTTTGGACCAATTGAAGGCGTCTAATGGAGGATTGGGAGGTTCTTGCATATAGTGAATTGCAGTAGTCAAGCCTTGAGGTGATAAAAGCATCACTGGCCTTTTCTAAATCAAAACGATTTAAAAAAGGCTTAACTTTGTATAAAAGACGTAGTTGATAAAAACAGGCCTTACAGACGCTATTTGTTTATCAAATTTTAAGTCCTTATCAAATGTCACCCCCAAGTTTTTAATTTTTGGTCTGCATTTGGAAGTTAGAGCACCAAAGTTACAGGGAGCATCATCACCGAAGAAGATGCATTCTGTCTTTCCTTCGTTTAAAAACAAAAAATTACGGTGAAGCCACTGTTTAATGTCGTTAATACAATCAGCATAGGGAGTGAGAAGATTGCTGTTTTTGGGTTTCATTGGTAGATAAATTTGTACATCATCAGCATAGCAGTGAAAAGAAAAATTATGTCTGGCTATTACTGATCCAAGAGGCAGCATGTACAGTGAGAAGAGGAGAGGACCAAGAATAGAACCCTGTGGCACACCACAAGAGAGAACGGCAGTGGAGGAAGAAAGAGTGTCCAGCATGACAGAGAATGTTCTGTTGGTCAAGTAGGCAGTGAACCACTTGAGTGCTGTACCAGATATTCCAACATAATGTTGAAGGCGAGATAGAAGGACAGTGTGGTCTACTGTGTCAAATGCAGCTGTGAGGTCCAGCAACACCAGTGCAACGGGACACTTGGTATCCATGGACATGGAAATGTCATTATGGACTTTTAACAAGGCTGATTCTGTAGAATGACGGGATCTAAATCCAGACTGAAATGTTTCAAAAATACCATGATTTTCTAAAACAGGTTGTAACTGCATAAAAACATTTTTTTCTAAAACTTTAGATAAAAAAGGCAGATGAGAAATACTGTAGGTCTAAAATTAGATAAAATTGATGGGTCCAGGTGAGTTTTTTTTAAGAAGGGGCCTAACTACAGAATCTAAAAAAGCTAAGTCTGGTCCTCTGGACATTCAAAAAACAAAAAAACAAAACAAAGCAAAAAATTGTAGAAACGTTTCGTCTTTCGTCCGAAAGACTTCCTCAGTCTGAGGTGCTGGGTTCAGCTCAGTCTTATAAATTTTTTGCTTTGTTTTGTTTTTTTGTTTTTTGAATGTCCAGAGGACCAGACTTAGCTTTTTTAGATTTTTTCTACCTGGATTATTGAGCATGCATCAGGGCTAACTACAGAATGTTTAAATGCAGCAGGGACAATTCCTAAATGAAGGCAGGAGTTTAAAAGTGTTAAAACACAGAAACCCACAGAATTAAAAACCTCTTTCAAAAACCTGGATGGAAGAAAGTCCAGAGGGCAATTAGTGATCTTTAAATGTTGAACAACATCAGTGAGAGTGGCAAGAGACTGGTTGAAACTGTTCAAACACAACCGGAGCTACAGAGACAACAGAGTAGTCAGGGGCAACAGGACCAGTGACCTGTCTGACTGAGGCCACTTTATCCTGGAAGAATTTTAGAAAGTTTTCACAGTTTGTGGCTGTGGCATCTGGTAGAATACGCACAGCTGGATTTATAACAGAATTAATAGTGTTAAATAACACTCTAGGACAATGGCAATTATTTGAAATCAAACCAGATAAAAATAGACATTTTGCCTCTTTGACAGATCTCTGGTAATTTTTAAAGCATTCTCTCAAAAATTTTAAGGATGAAGGAAGTTTGTCTTTCTTCCATTGTCGTTCCGCTTTCCTACATATTTTCTTGAGAGTACGCGAGACATCATTTAATGTAGACATGTTCCTGTTTTTTAGTTTTCTACACCGCCTTATAATCTAGATGTTTTTTTGTTGTTTTTTTGCTACTTTTTTCCTTTTGACTGTCCTTTTGGTTACCATTTTATTTTAATAAATCTGTTTGCCTCTTTTATGATTTTCTATTGTTGTCATTGTTATCCACTGTTGTCATCACTCTTTGTTAAAGAAATCAGACGTCTCTCTTGTAAATGAGTCCCCGAGGCTCAATGGGATTAACCTGTCTAAATAAAGGTTGACCATTACAGTGATTTTTTTTCACAGTAATTTTCACAGTGATAATCCTGACTAAGGATTCATGAGTCTAACAGCTTCAGGGTAGAAGCTGTTCCTCAGTCTAGTGGTTCTACACTTAATGCTCCTCAACCTTCTGCCTGAGGTGAGCGGTGCAAAAAGTGTGTGTGCTGGGTGAGTGGGGTCCTTCATGATGCAGGTGGCCCTCTTCCTGCACCTAGTGGTGTAAATGCCTGTGATAGTGGGGAGGCTGACTTTAACAGACTTCTGTGCAGCCTTCACCACTCTCTGCAAAGCTCATGCAGATGTTATGCTGATGATACTCGGCTATATTTGTCTATGAAACCTGATGAATCCAATCAGTTCCTTAGAATACAAGTATGCCTTAAAGACATAAAAAACCTGAATGATCCTTCATTTTCCGCTTTAAACTCAGATAAGACAGAGTTTGTGGTTTTTGAACCGGACCATCTTCGGAAAAATTTTCAATTTTTGCTTTCTCTGGATGGCATTAATTTGGCCTCCAGCTTTAACATAAAAAACTTGGTGTTATTTTTGATCAGGATATATCTTTTAACCCCCATTTTAAAAATGTTACCAGAACCACTTTCCGCCCCCTGTGTTATATCACTCAGATTAGAAACATCTTGCCCTATACACAATACAAAAAAACGGATCCATGCTTAGGTTGGACTATTGCAATTGTTTTTTATCTGGGTGTCCAAGTTCTTCTTTAAAAAGTCTTCAGTTAATCCAAAATGCTGCTGCCAGCATCTTAACTGGAGTCAGTGGGAGAGATCATATCTATCCAGTTTTAGCTTCTCTTGGCTCCCTGTCAAATCCAGAATTGAATTCAACATCTTACTTCTAACCTAAAAAACTCTCAACAACAACCTAGCTCCATCTTATATTACAGATCTTATTGTTCCATATTTTCCTAACAGAGCACTTCACTTTCACTTGTGGTTTACTTGTGATTCCTAGTGTTTCAAAAGCAGAATGGGAAGAAGATCTTTTACAAAGTAGTTATCAGAATCATTTCTTGTGGAACTATCTTCCAGTTTCTGTCTGAGGCTGACACATTGTCCAGTTTTAAGACTGGGTTTAAGACTTTCCTTTTTGATAAATCCTATAGAGTCGGCTTGGGTTTCCTGAGCTGTTCGTTAGTTATGCTGCTATAGGCTTAGACAGCTGGAGGACAAATTGACCACATTTCCTCACTTTGCTGCTGTCTTTATTTCCTCTACCGGTTTGTATTTGTAACTATATTTATCTTTAACATATGTTTTTTGTCTTTTCTCCACCAGAAACCTGGACCTGCCATTCTGTGTTTGTTCCTCTCAAACCAAGCCGGTCGAAACAGATGGCCACTTGTCCTGAGCCTGGTTTTGCTGGAGGTTTTTTCCTGTTAAAAGTTTTTTTTTTCCTTTGCCTTTGCTCAGGACGGGAGACGGCGTCAAAGAGAAGATTCAATGCAATCTTCTGGCTACTTATGAGTCTTATATGTAGGTGAATGTTTTTGTACAGTGCCCTGAGAAAACTTCTGTTGTGAGTGACTTGGCGCTACATAAATGAACTGAATTTAAATAAATTACTTTATTACTCATATGCCATGTGTTGAAGTTGGGAAAATCGTTGAACTTGTTGCCTTTTTTTAACTCTGTTTGCGAGAGTAAAATGTGCTGCATATAAACAGTGTACACTCATATCTCACAGGCATGAGTTTATGACTGTAAAGCACTCTGAGGACAAGATTAACAAAATAGGAAAGCCCTAACTATTTAATACACTGAGGGGATTATAAAAAATAATAATATTATGGCTTTCTATATAAACAAAAAAGCCTAATTACAAAAAATAAAATAAAAAGAAAAGCTTAGTTGCATGAAAATGATATGTCAGTCTGTTAATGGCATGTTAATGGCAGTTTGAACCCCGACATCATCATTATATAATGTTTTGAAAAATAATTATCAGACATTTATTTTTTGTTCACTGTTTTTTTGCTCATTTGTTCAAAATAGGAAGAAAAAAAAAGACTAAAAATGTTTATATAGAATATTCCATTGAAATAAATATATTGACACTAGAGCCCTGTGATATAATACACCAGCTTATTCAGCTGTGTAAAAATTGAAGATCAAGTATTTTACAGGTCTCAATACAAACAAACTGAAAAAAAAAAAAGATTAACAAATTATGTTAATTATTTTGTAAGCTAAATTACTTGAGATTTTCACATTTTGATTTTATTGTTCCATATACAGGAGTATGGTTTTGAATATAACACAAGCCTGTGAAACTTTGGCTTTATAAAGATAATATAATATTCACAATGTAATATAAATATTTCAACAGGCAGAAAGAATAATAATTGTCAAAATGGAAAACTGCGTAAAAGAATAAATTAAATTAACATTGATTTATGAGTTATTGCTTTGTACATCCGTTTTATTTTCAGTTCAGTATGATGTTAGTGTTTTGGATTATTCTTTATTATATTATTTGAAGTTTAAAAGACAATTTGAAAATACTAAAACCCATCAAGATTGATATAAAATACATTTTTTATGAGAAATAGTCCCAGCTGTTCATCATCTAAGTGTTCATGAGTTGGGATCTGACATTATCAGCACACGGTCCTCAGTGTCCAGGTGTTATTTTCCACATGCTCTCTACCAAGAAAACAGTTTAAAAAAGTGAATGTGTGTCCTTGGCCAGTCAGATAGCAGAGTCTCAGTGGGTTTAAATAGAGGAGCAGAGCAGCAGAACATGCACCGAGGTTCAGGACACAATCATGAAGTACTTCATCCTGCTGGCTCTCTTTGCTGCAGCTTGTGAGTTTCTGTAGTGAATTTATTGATTCTTACCATGTTTTTAAAAATGTTTTCTTTTTCAATGAAATGGTTTGTGTTCCAGATGCTGCTCCCATTGAGGATGACAAGATTGTTGGAGGCTACGAGTGCAGGAAGAACTCTGCACCCTACATTGCGTCTCTGAACGTTGGCTACCACTTCTGTGGAGGCTCCCTGATCTCCAGCACCTGGGTGGTGTCTGCTGCTCACTGCTACCAGTCGTAAGTCCAGGAACTAGTACTACACTCAGATAAATGTCATAGTACACAGTGCTGCAGGGTCATATTCAAAGCATCAGTTACTTCTACTCTTTCTAATGGTGGTCATCTTGTCATGCAGTCGTATCCAGGTGAGGCTTGGAGAGCACAACATTGCTGTGAATGAGGGAACAGAGCAGTTCATCGACTCAGTCAAGGTCATCCGCCACCCCAACTACAGCAGCTACAACCTGGACAATGACATCATGCTGATCAAGCTGAACAAGCCCGCCACCCTGAACAGCTACGTCAAATCCGTGTCTCTGCCCTCGTCCTGCGCTGGCGCCGGCACTTCCTGTCTGATCACTGGATGGGGAAACACCAGCAGCTCTGGAAGTCAGTGAATCTGTAAAAATGTATCAGTGATAAAGTTACATGTATGATGGGGTGGGAAAGAATAGTCATGTGTGTTTTCTCTTCTTGTTTTAGGCTACTACCCTGATAGGCTCATGTGTCTGGATGCCCCCATCCTGAGTGACACCAGCTGCAGGAACTCCTACCCTGGACAGATCACCTCCAACATGATCTGCGTTGGATTCCTGGAGGGAGGCAAGGACTCCTGCCAGGTGGGAGATCAAGCACAGCTTGTCAAAGTGAACAGATCAAAAGTAATTCAGTTTTTTACTCACACCTCGTCTGCTTGTCGTGTGTGTCAGGGTGACTCTGGTGGCCCCGTGGTGTGCAATGGTCAGCTGCAGGGTGTGGTGTCCTGGGGCTACGGCTGCGCCCAGAAGAACAAGCCTGGAGTTTACACCAAGGTCTGCAACTTCAACACCTGGATTCGCAACACCATGTCCAGCAACTAAATAGATAACTGTCCAAACTTGCATTGGATCATTGTAAATATCTGACCCTCTGATCTGTGATAATAAAAATAGTTTGAATAAAAGTTTCTCAACATTTATTTCATGTTTTTTGAAATGATGAGCTGGTGATGAATTGAATTTAAAAAGTTTTACATAATAACCTAGACATGCCATGATTGGAGCAGACTGTTAAAATTAGCTTGATCACTAAACATGAAGGAATTGTTCAAGCTAAGAAAGTCTTTATAAAAGATCTCATATAGTTTTTACATTTTAAATTCTAAACTCTTGAGCTGTTGCCTCTCAGCGAGAAGTTTGCTGGTTCAAATCCTGGTCATGGATA
>JBBPBX010021886.1:21680-41937 GCA_038048925.1 Garcialebias charrua
TCTTATACAAAGAAAATAACAATAATAAAAGAGACCTGGCAAACTAAGCCAAAATGTAAGAAAAGTGTTTTACAAGACACATCTCATGTCTCACACATGTCATGTTGTCAGTGCAGTTACAACATGCGCTCTCAATCCATCATTACCTGCAGTGTTCCCTCAGTGCGGACTGAACTTTGCAAAAAATACTTTTTCCTACTCAGCTCCTGCAACCTGGAACACCTTGCAACAGGAACTGAAGTTGTCCAACTTGATTTCTTTAGGGGGTTTCAAACATTTGATAATGTCAATAGAAAAATCAAAGTAATTATGTTCTTGTTTTTAGTATTACACTCTGTTTTATGGCATCTTGATTTATTGTTTTGTACACTACTGTTAGTAAATTATCTAGACTTACCCTGTTTTTTTAAAAATCTGCTCTGAGATGGGATTATAATGACATTATGACCCGGTTCTGACTCGGTTAAATGGGGCCAGGAACTCTAAAAAGAGTCTCTCAGGGATTCAATATCTATCAAGGAATAGATATTAATTTGCTCGCTACATCATGCAGAAAGGCTTTTGAAGCACCATCTCATTTTTCCTTACACGTCAAACCACATAATATCCGTTGAAATCACACTGACCGTATTTTCCAGTGTATAGGTCACACCTTTTTATGTTTTTTTCAAGGCCTGCAACCTATACTCAGGCGCGACCTATATATGTTATCACTTTCGGCGAAACAAATTTTTAAATCCAGCTCATTTCACAATTACGTTCATTTATTAAGGAAAAGTTCAGCTCAGACATATATTTGCTATAATTTTTATCAAACAAATAATTGTTTTTAAGTGTTAATCTTCTTAAAAGCCTTGCTGTGCGCTCCTGTGGCAGACATTTGCAGCAGAGCTAAACGTAGGTGCGACCTATACACCAGTGCGACCTATCTAGGGATTTTTCCAATCTATTGGTGATAATTGGACAATGCGACCTATACACAGGTGCGACCTATACACCAGAAAATACTGTAGTCACTCCCCCTCATACACGTGACAGGTTGTGCCCCCCTTCTGCAAAGTAGGAGTCAGGGCTTATAAATCTGTAAATCCACAGGACATCGGGACCTTCCGGTTCCTGATTCTCAAGTCGTAGACCGGAGAGGCCAGTACTGTAAACTGTAACCTTTTCCTGCTGATTTTAATACAATTGGTCAAACTGAATTCACGTTTCCTTGATTTATTAGTGTAAGTTGCCATTTCTGAGGCAGGTTTGAGCCGGGGGGAGCAGCGTGGGCAGGAGGCAGGTCCTGGGGCCGAGAGGAGGCCTAGGCCAGGGAGCTATTAACAGCTAGCTGCAGTGGGCCGTGACCCGCATCCAGCTCTCATTGTAACACTACTCTTATTTAAACTGCATTTTACTGTAGTTTATTGTCGTCATTATTTACTGTTTCGTTGTCTGTATTTCATATGTTCTGTCTGGAACAGGTCTCTCTTTTAAATGAGTCCCCGTGGCTCAATGAAGCTAGCCTGTATGAATAAAGGTTTAATGAACGAATGAATCTGACCCCTGATACAGAGGACATTAATTGCGTTTTGGGACAATGTGAACACCATGTGAGCCAAGATATTTGTTGTGTGATTGTGAATTATATTTACATCAACATTTTGTTCATCACAGCGACTATTTATGGTGCAAACTGCAGAAACTTTGAAAACTTCAACCTCAAAAGTGAGCTCAACAGGACATGAACCTCCAGAAACGTTTTAATGGGGTGGCCATGTGGGGGTCAGTGAAAATCCTGAGGTGACACACAAAAACTAGAGCCAAAATAGAATTTGAGTAGAGGGGTCACATTGTTGTCATATATCAGATGTGGGTTACTGTATATGTCAGATGTGTATCATATGTGTCATATGTCAGATGTGTATCATATGTGGGCCATATATGTCATATGTGTATCATATGTGTCATATGTCAGATGTGTACCATATGTGGGTCATATATGTCAGATGTTTATCATATGTGGTTCGTATGTCATATGTTTATCATATGTGTGTCATATGTCAGATGTTTATCATATGTGGGTCATATGTCAGATGTGTATCATATGTGGGTCATACATGTCAGATGTGTATCATATGGGTCATATGTCAGATGTGTATCATGTGGGTCATATCTCAGATGTGTATCATGTGGGTCATATGTCAAATGTGTATCATGTGTGTCATATGTCAGATGTGTATCATGTGTGTCATGTCAGATGTGTATCATGTGTGTCATATGTCAGATGTGTATCATGTGGGTCATATGTCCGATGTGTATCATGTGGGTCATATTTCAGATGTGTATCATGTGTGTCATGTCAGATGTGTATCATGTGTGTCATATGTCAGATGTGTATCATGTGGGTCATATGACAGATGTGTATCATGATTCATGTGGGTCATATGTCCGACGTGTATCGTGTGTGTCATATGTCAGATGTGTATCATGTGGGTCATATTTCAGATGTGTATCATGTGGGTCATATCTCAGATGTGTATCATGTGTGTCATATGTCAGATGTGTATCATATGTGTCATATGTCAGTTGTGTATCATGTGGGTCATATGTCCGATGTGTATCATGTGGGTCATATTTCAGATGTGTATCATGTGGGTCATATCTCAGATGTGTATCATGTGGGTCATATGTCAAATGTGTTTCATGTGGGTCATATGTCAGATGTGTATCATGTGTGTCATGTGTCAGATGTGTATCGTGTGTGTCATATGTCAGATGTGTATCATGTGTGTCATATGTCAGATGTGTATCATGTGGGTCACATGTCCGATGTGTATCATGTTGGTCATATTTCAGATGTGTATCATGTGGGTCATATCTCAGATGTGTATCATGTGGGTCATATGTCAAATGTGTATCATGTTGGTCATATGTCAGATGTGTATCATGTGTGTCATATGTCAGATGTGTATCATATGTGTCATATGTCAGATGTGTATCATGTGTGTCATATTTCAGATGTGTATCATATGTGTCATATGTCAGATGTGTATCATGTGGGTCATATGTCAGATGTGTATCATGTGTGTCATATGTCAGATGTGTATCATGTGTGTCATATTTCAGATGTGTATCATATGTGTCATATGTCAGATGTGTATCATGTGGGTCATATGTCCGATGTGTATCATGTGGGTCATATTTCAGATGTGTATCATGTGGGTCATATCTCAGATGTGTATCATGTGGGTCATATGTCAAATGTGTATCATGTGGGTCATATGTCAGATGTGTATCATGTGTGTCATGTGTCAGATGTGTATCGTGTGTGTCATATGTCAGATGTGTATCATGTGTGTCATATGTCAGATGTGTATCATGTGGGTCACATGTCCGATGTGTATCATGTTGGTCATATTTCAGATGTGTATCATGTGGGTCATATCTCAGATGTGTATCATGTGGGTCATATGTCAAATGTGTATCATGTTGGTCATATGTCAGATGTGTATCATGTGTGTCATATGTCAGATGTGTATCATATGTGTCATATGTCAGATGTGTATCATGTGGGTCATATTTCAGATGTGTATCATGTGGGTCATTCATTCATTCATTCAACCTTTATTTATACAGGCTAGCCTCGTTGAGTCACGGGGACTCATTTACAAGAGGGACCTGTCTCACTCACACCAAACAACCATCCACTCTCACACTCACACCTAGGGTCAATTTAGAGTCACCAATCAGCCTAACAAGCATGTTTTTTGGTCTGTGGGAGGAAACCGGAGTACCCGGAGGAAACCCACGCATGCACGGGGAGAACATGCAAACTCCACCCAGAAAGGCCCCGGACCGGGATTTGAACCGGCAACCTTCTCGCTGAGAGGCAGCAGCTCTACCAGTTGTGCCACCGTGCTGCCCAATATCTCAGATGTGTATCATGTGGGTCATATGTCAAATGTGTATCATGTGGGTCATATGTCAGATGTGTATCATGTGTGTCATATGTCAGATGTGTATCGTGTGGGTCATATGTCCGATGTGTATCATGTTGGTCATATTTCAGATGTGTATCATGTGTGTCATATGCCAGATGTGTATCATATGTGGGCCATATATGTCAGATGTGTATCATATGTGTCATATGTCAGATGTGTATCAAATGTGGGTCATATATGTCAGATGTTTATCATATGTGGGTCGTATGTCATATGTTTATCATATGTGGGTCATATGTCAGATTTTTATCATATGTGGGTCATATGTCAGATGTGTATCATATGTGAGTCATACATGTCAGATGTGTATCATATGGGTCATCTGTCAGATGTGTATCATGTGTTTCATATGTCAGATGTGTATCATGTGTGTCATATCTCAGATGTGTATCATGTGGGTCATATGTCAAATGTGTGTCATGTGGGTCATATGTCAGATGTGTATCATGTGTGTCATATGTCAGATGTGTATCATGTGTGTCATATCATCAAGGTTGAGGAGCATCAAGTGTAGAACCACTAGACTGAGGAACAGCTTCTACCCTGAGGCTGTTAGACTCATGAATAAATAAAAATAAAATTAAAATAAACACTGCAAAATATCACATCATGGTGATGCTGATATGTTTTCTTGTTGCTGTGTTCATCTGTGACCATCTGTGACCATCTGCTCATACAAACTCATGTTCGTGCTGCTGTTTATTCCCACTATATTAGGCTTAGTGTATTACTAGTTGATGTTTTTCTTAGTTAGTTCTCGATGTTATTACTGTTTTTCTCTTTCATTTGTTGTTGGATGTAACTGGGACCTCGTGTACATAATCTCGTTTTCATCTCATGTACCACATGCGGTGCAAATGACAATAAAGACTCTCTGACTCTGACTCTCTGACTCTGACTCTGACTCTCTGACTCTGACTCTGATATGTCCGATGTGTATCATGTTGGTCATATGCCAGATGTGTATCATGTAGGTCATATGTCAGATGTGTATCATGTGTGTCATATGTCAGATGTGTATCATGTGGGTCATATGACAGATGTGTATCATGTGTGTCATATGTCAGATGTGTATCACATGGGTCATAAGTCAGATGTGTATCACGTGTGTCATATGTCAGATATGTATCATGTGTGTCATATGTCAGATGTGTATCATGTGTGTCATATGTCAGATGTGTATCATGTGTGTCATATGTCAGATGTGTATCATGTGGGTCATATTCCAGATGTGTATCACGTGAGTCATATGTCAGATGTGTATCATGTGGGTCATATGCCAGATGTGTATCACGTGAGTCATATGTCAGGTGTGTATCATGTGTGTCATATGTCAGATGTGTATCATGTGGGTCATATGTCAAATGTGTATCATGTGGGTCATATGTCAGATGTGTATCATGTGGGTCATATGTCAGATGTGTATCATGTGGGTCATATGTCCGATGTGTATCATGTTGGTCATATTTCAGATGTGTATCATGTGTGTCATATGCCAGATGTGTATCATATGTGGGCCATATATGTCAGATGTGTATCATATGTGTCATATGTCAGATGTGTATCAAATGTGGGTCATATATGTCAGATGTTTATCATATGTGGGTCGTATGTCATATGTTTATCATATGTGGGTCATATGTCAGATTTTTATCATATGTGGGTCATATGTCAGATGTGTATCATATGTGGGTCATACATGTCAGATGTGTATCATATGGGTCATCTGTCAGATGTGTATCATGTGTTTCATATGTCAGATGTGTATCATGTGTGTCATATCTCAGATGTGTATCATGTGGGTCATATGTCAAATGTGTGTCATGTGGGTCATATGTCAGATGTGTATCATGTGTGTCATATGTCAGATGTGTATCATGTGTGTCATATGTCCGATGTGTATCATGTTGGTCATATGCCAGATGTGTATCATGTAGGTCATATGTCAGATGTGTATCATGTGTGTCATATGTCAGATGTGTATCATGTGGGTCATATGACAGATGTGTATCATGTGTGTCATATGTCAGATGTGTATCACATGGGTCATAAGTCAGATGTGTATCATGTGTGTCATATGTCAGATATGTATCATGTGTGTCATATGTCAGATGTGTATCATGTGTGTCATATGTCAGATGTGTATCATGTGTGTCATATGCCAGATGTGTATCACGTGAGTCATATGTCAGATGTGTATCATATGGGTCATCTGTCAGATGTGTATCATGTGTTTCATATGTCAGATGTGTATCATGTGTGTCATATCTCAGATGTGTATCATGTGGGTCATATGTCAAATGTGTGTCATGTGGGTCATATGTCAGATGTGTATCATGTGTGTCATATGTCAGATGTGTATCATGTGTGTCATATGTCCGATGTGTATCATGTTGGTCATATGCCAGATGTGTATCATGTAGGTCATATGTCAGATGTGTATCATGTGTGTCATATGTCAGATGTGTATCATGTGGGTCATATGACAGATGTGTATCATGTGTGTCATATGTCAGATGTGTATCACATGGGTCATAAGTCAGATGTGTATCACGTGTGTCATATGTCAGATATGTATCATGTGTGTCATATGTCAGATGTGTATCATGTGTGTCATATGTCAGATGTGTATCATGTGTGTCATATGTCAGATGTGTATCATGTGGGTCATATGCCAGATGTGTATCACGTGAGTCATATGTCAGATGTGTATCATGTGGGTCATATGCCAGATGTGTATCACGTGAGTCATATGTCAGGTGTGTATCATGTGTGTCATATGTCAGATGTGTATCATGTGGGTCATATGTCAAATGTGTATCATGTGGGTCATATGTCAGATGTGTATCATGTGTGTCATATGTCAGATGTGTATCATGTGTGTCATATGTCAGATGTGTATCATGTGTGTCATATGTCAGATGTGTATCATGTGGGTCATATGTCCGATGTGTATCATGTTGGTCATATTTCAGATGTGTATCATGTGTGTCATATGCCAGATGTGTATCATATGTGGGCCATATATGTCAGATGTGTATCATATGTGTCATATGTCAGATGTGTATCAAATGTGGGTCATATATGTCAGATGTTTATCATATGTGGGTCGTATGTCATATGTTTATCATATGTGGGTCATATGTCAGATTTTTATCATATGTGGGTCATATGTCAGATGTGTATCATATGTGGGTCATACATGTCAGATGTGTATCATATGGGTCATCTGTCAGATGTGTATCATGTGTTTCATATGTCAGATGTGTATCATGTGTGTCATATCTCAGATGTGTATCATGTGGGTCATATGTCAAATGTGTGTCATGTGGGTCATATGTCAGATGTGTATCATGTGTGTCATATGTCAGATGTGTATCATGTGTGTCATATGTCCGATGTGTATCATGTTGGTCATATGCCAGATGTGTATCATGTAGGTCATATGTCAGATGTGTATCATGTGTGTCATATGTCAGATGTGTATCATGTGGGTCATATGACAGATGTGTATCATGTGTGTCATATGTCAGATGTGTATCACATGGGTCATAAGTCAGATGTGTATCACGTGTGTCATATGTCAGATATGTATCATGTGTGTCATATGTCAGATGTGTATCATGTGTGTCATATGTCAGATGTGTATCATGTGTGTCATATGTCAGATGTGTATCATGTGGGTCATATGCCAGATGTGTATCACGTGAGTCATATGTCAGATGTGTATCATGTGGGTCATATGCCAGATGTGTATCACGTGAGTCATATGTCAGGTGTGTATCATGTGTGTCATATGTCAGATGTGTATCATGTGGGTCACATGACAGATGTCAGGCTTCCAGGTGTTTCGAGCAGATCACAGTGCGGAGCTCTCTGGGAAAAAGAGAGGAGATGGAAACTGCTTTTACACAAATGAAGGTTGGTGTACTGATGCCACAGTGTGATAGAAGACATGTAGCTCTCACATGGAGTCATTTTTTATCAACTGTAAACCTTTCTTTTCTCTGAGGGAGTTATCCTCATTAATTTTGGCCGGTGTTAACATTCCACATCAAGTCTGCATTTTAGATGCTGGAAAACAGCTCACCGAGCTGATAACAGACGTGGAGAAAGAACACCCTGACCCTGTCCTTGTTGTTTGTGGAGATTTTAACAGCCCAAACCTCTCCAATGAACTACCAACATACAGACAGCATGTAAAGTGTCCCACCATGGACACAAATACTCTGGACCATTTAAAGGAAACATACTGCGCAGCTTCCCATGCAGCTTTAGGAGTCTCTGATCACTGTCTGCTTCGTCTCATTCCAACATATGAGCACACATTTAAAACTTCTTAGGAAGTGGACAGAGCAGTCAGAGCAAGAACTACAGGCCTGCTTTGACTGTACTGATTGGACCTGGACAGATTTGCTGAAACTGTCACTTCCTACATCAGTTTTTGTGAGGATGTGTGGGCAAAACAAGACCTTCCACACATACAACAACAAAAAAGGTATCTACAACAAACTTTTGTTTTTGAATGAAACTTGTGTTCCTTGGTTGTAGTTACCTTTTTTGTGTCACACTCCTGTTTGGAGTTCATGTTCCTTGTTACCTGTACTCTTTTATCCAACTCTAAACCAAACAAGAATAAACACTTTTTCTTATCGAAAACAGTCTGGGATTATTAAATGTCACGTCTTTACTCCTTTGGCCGAGCCAGGGACGTAACACATGGCTCAATTCACATCTGAAGAAACTGAGTCAGACCAAAGAAGAGACAGTCAGGACTGGGCTCTGTATAAACAGGCAAGAAACAAACTGGTCATTCAGACCAGTCACTGTAGAGCTTTTTGGGACTGGGATGATGGTGGCAGTCTTCAGGCAGGTGGGAACTGTCTCCAGGGCAAGTGAGGTGTTAAAGATGTCTGCCAGCACATCGCAGAGCTGATCGGCACATTCTTTCAACACTTTCCCAGGGATGTTGTCTGGTCCGGTTGCTTTGTGAGGATTGATCATCCTGAAAGTACTCCTTACTTCTGCTGCGGTCATGCTGAGATGCTCTTCATCTGGTGGTGAGGCGAGTCTAGTGCTGGCTGGTCTGTTTGGGTCTTCAAAGCGTGAATAAAACTTGTTGAGGGCATCAGGCAGAGATGGGTCTTTGGGGCATTGTTCGATCCTGCCTTTATAATCTGTTATGCACTTAATGCCCCTCCACATGCTCTATGGGTCTTGTGAGGTGAATTGCTAATATACAGTATGTGTGTGTGTCCTTGTTTATGTTAGGCTGTGAGGCCCATTTTTCTGAGTTATACCAAATTGTGAGGACCAACTGCTTCTTATGGGGCCCAAAGCCCGAGCCCCATAAGAATAAGTCCCGTTGGTGGGTTAGGTTTAGGACTAAGGTGTGAATTGAGGATGTGTTAAGTTTAGGGTAAGGTATGCATTGGTAATGGTTAGGTTTAGGGTAAAGGTCAGGGTTAGGCTAGAGAAATGAATGAAAAATGAATGGAAGTCAATGCAATGGCCCCACAAAGATAGAAAAACAAACCTGTGTGTGTGTGTGTGGGGGGGGGGGGAAGCTCTGTCACAACTCAACTTGCTGAAATAGTCCTCATAAATGTATATATTTAAAAAAAAAGATGCTTATAACCTTCTGAGATCCTGCATTGTAATTTTGAGGACAGTGTTTTAAACTGACTGTTATGCTATTCACCTTATAATGTTTTGCTACTTTTTCTTTTGTTTATTGTATTTGTATTGCTGTTCATCATAGTTTGTAGCAGGTCACTTTCATAAATGAGCCCTCGAGGCTCAATAAGATTTACCTGACTAAATAAAGGTTGAATGAATGAATTCAGGGGGTCAAGATTTCAAGTCAATTTTAAAATTTTTGTTTAAATATAATAATTGACATTTTTAACCTCCTGAGTGATCAAAATTTGTTTTTATGCTTTTGAATGTGTACTAATCTTGAACGACTTGGGAGGAAATAAAATGCCTGCTTTGTGGTTAAGTGCCACAGCTTGTAATCCTGGGGTTGCTGGTTTGAGTCCACATTATGTCAGGAAGAACTCTTATGAGTTCCATCGCTGTGTCACCCGCTGCAGGAGCAGCTCCACGGTGCTTAGTTTAGATTCTGCATGTGACCTCATACTCCCTTTAACTACACCTATTACACTTGGTGCAGGAGGGCTCTATTTTTAGGCATGTGCACATCCAGCACACACCTCCAGCTGGTAGCAATGGTACTGGTGGTTTCAGCATCAGTGGTCTCTGACACCATTACTATGGCAGCATCAGCTCTATGCATGGGGTGCTTTCTCCACAATGAACGTCTCCAGCTTCTGTGAGAACCACCAGTTGTCCACTTACCATTAGGATGACCAGATCCTCAGTGTCCTCTTCACTTTAAGAAGAAAGGTCAGAGACATGCACAGATGTGAAGGACTTCCCATCAAGGTTCGTCTTCTTCAGATGCGTTGCTGGATGGTAAAAAGCAGGTCATTTCTAAAATCTCTTCTGCACTGAAATGTTTCTTCCTTTAGATGGCCCCTCAGCCAAGCTGGGTGTTTGTGGCTGTGACCACAGCCAGGTGCAGAAACACTCCATGGTTCCAATCAAGCACCTCTGCAAAGAATGACACACATCTTTTAAAGTAAAAAAGCTATTAGGGGCCCCCGTTAGACCCTTCTTGAAAATGAATTGCCAACAATGCAGAATGCTTGATTTTACAATGTGAAAGCAGTCAGACAAAAAAATAAGTCTCATAAGTCAAAGAGGCATTTTTGGACACTAAAGTGTGTAGGGGTGAATACAAAATCCTTAAAAAATCAACTTTGTTGCACGTTTGACATGCATGCTGCCATGACACCACCAAATCTCCATCCCATACTGTCCAAAATGGACATTTATCATATGGACAAATTGATTTTTGGTGCATTTTTAAAATTTGTTCTTTTCGGCTGCTCCCTTCTTCAAGGGTTGCCACAGCGAACTGTCGCACGAAGACGTGGCAGTTGTTTTTACACCAGATGTCCTTCCTGACACAACTACAGACCACCAAGCTACCACAGCCCTGTGTGGAGCAGAGAGCTGCTATCTAGGGTGCCCGGGGGAGCAGATGGTGGGGGTTAAGGGCCTTGCTCAAGGGCACAGAGTGGGGTAAATGAGGGTGGAGACAAGTGTGACTGCTTCACTTATACCACCCACATTTTTGATGTCGGTACTGGGGCTTGAACCGGCAATCTATTGATCACAAGCTCACCTTATCTAACCTCTGCGCCACCGCTCCCTTTCATTTTTTAAATAAATATATGCCCAAATGTTTAAACAATCATTAAACGGGTTAACATCCTGAAAATAATTGAAAATTTGATCATTATGACTTGGGCTTAAGGTATTTAAGAGGTTCAACCAAAAAACATTACCATTATCATTACCGGTAATTTATTTTATATTACTTAAGTTTATTTGTGTGCCACAAAGGTGCAGAGAGGGTGCAAATAGCACCAGTATAAAAGTAATTAATTTGCAAACATTTTACCAAAAAATGAAAAACTTTCTCCATATTCATGTCGCAAGCTGTAACACACCCAAAATGATCACCAAATTAAAAATGACAAAAATGTCCAAAGGCACACAGGTTGAACTTCTTAGTACCTTCATTTAACTAAATGTATTGTGTTCAACATCTAAAAAACAGTTATTTAGCTCAGATGAAACAAAATCATAATTTCATTTCTTATGAAGTTTTGCACTGGCTCTTAAAATAAATAGTCTACTTTATATATTTTTAGTTTCAAATCCAGAACGGCTCTTTACTTTAAGGGACGGTTGGTGAACCTATTCCTAATTTCTATGATTATTATTAACATAAGCAGCTTTTAATGTCATCTGTGTTGCTGCTCCCTTAACTTCATCATGAACAGGACAAACTGTCGGAGACATTTCACAGAACTTTACTTCATTTTCACATGTACCGTAATAATAAGCAGTAAGTCTTCACACGCACACAAAAAGACAAACTAAATGAAAACAAAAAATATTTTAAGACAAACTATAGCATCCTTTAATGTACAGTAACATATCCAGTAAATCGTGATTTTGAACACACTCCCCCCCCAAAAAAACATCAAGGATCACAGGACAAAAACGTACTTTTTCTCAAAAAAAAAAAAAAAAAAAGCAGTGAAAGATGCAGCTCACTGTTGTGACAGAGGGGAATGTTTGCTGATATTATCTAAACAGTTCACAATAATGAGCACGTACAAAGATGACAGTCCTTTTAAAATACAAAATAAAAATTCACACGATGTAGACCAAATAAAAAAATAAATTCCATGATCTCCCACTGAAAAGGTTTAAATTCAAGACAAGAAAACACCTGCGTGATGCAAAATGTCCGTAAGTTCAGAGATTAAACATGTTGAAGTGCACTCTTTTGCATTTTATGATTTTTAAACATTGTTTAAAGTTACACCCTTCACAGATCATTGATTCTTTTGCCTCATACTGTATAGTCCAAAACACTTTCTCAAACTGCAAAATACCATCCAATCATTGAGCCAGTCACAGCTTCAAGTGCTTCCTTTCAGTTAGTTTTTATTGCAGGTTTTTGTGCGCTGAACTGAATATGGACATGTGTGAGATTTTCCGTTTATTTAAAATGTCACATATGGCTATAACAAATTCAAAGATAGTGGCTTCTACCAATTGTTCTTTAAAAACCCAACAAATATAATGTCAGCCGGTCTTCAAACAGAACATGGTGCACTACATTAAACCTGCATTTCCATGCACGTTTTCACACCTGGCCTTTAGCATGCTGCAAATAATGGTGGAACAGATCTGAAATGGCACGACATGCTTGTCCACACACGGCACAGTTTAAATCACCAGAAGCCCCTGCAGGCTGTAAGCTGCTGGTATTTTTTGTCATTAGAGTGTTTCCTGGTTTATTGGACTTTTCAGGTCTGACTTCTTTGATTCTGTCCAGACTGGTTTGTCTTTCTGGGACTGGAAGTATCTTGCTGGGATGCTGTAGAGTAGAAATATCCACATCATGCCCCAGAGTAGAAGCAAAAGAAACTATGGGCACTGGAGACACCTTTTGACGAACAGGGTGTGGGGTTTTACACGAAGAGCTCTGGGGATTGTAGCTGCAGGGAGGGCTGGACATCTTACTGCTCGACTGAGACATGTCCATGAACAGGTCAAAATCAGAGTTCTTGTGCACGTCCTGTGTTAATGAATGAGAGCGCTGATGAGTGAACAGCACATCTAGAGTCTTATAGCTGCAGCTGCACTGCTCGCACTGATAAGGCTTGAACACTTTCCGAGGCCGATCTTCGACCCACTTGAACTCGGGGTGCTCCTCCATGTGCTTTTTGTACGGCCCCACGAAGCGAAAGCCCCGCCCGCACAGTGGACACGTGAAGCGGCCGCTTCGCCGACGGTGGATTCTCTGGTGACGCCACAGTTCTTTCCAGCTGCTTAGTGTCTTCCCACAGCACGTGCAAGTGTAACGTTGACCCGGGGCGTGCGTGAGCATGTGGGCTCGGAGTCGGCCCATGTGTCTGAACTGTCGCCCACAGCTCGGACACAGGTATTTCCTGGGATCGGATCTGTTATCTAGTTGGTTTAGCCTGGACACGAGGTGCGAGAGGTCCTGAGGCGGTACGACCGTCAACTGGAATGGATTCTCGACGTTAGCGGGGCGCTTCTTACGGTGGATCTGCGTCTGTTGTTGTTTTGGTTCCTGGTTTGAAGCTGTGTCAAAAGCTGAACTAGGCCCCGATGGACCGTTTGCCATAGGCATTTTGTACCGGATTATCGTCATTGTACCTTCCTTCTTTATTAAAGCACTTGAGGTATATTTGTCGGCTGCGCACCAACTGCGATGCTCATTGAATTCAGACATCCCATTGAACAGCTTGTCACAGCACAAGCAGCGAAGAAGCCTCATCCCCGTGTGACCTTTCATGTGACGGTTGAACTCCTGCAGACGGTCGAAAACTTTCTTGCAGATGTGGCACGTATGCGTCAGGGAAGGCTTTGTCTGCCTGTTGGGATTCGAATCATCATGGCCTTCCACTGGTACGCATCTGTGCTTTCTTGCATTGCTGTAATGACCAAAGGACTTTTCACAGCGTGTGCAGGTGTAGCGCTTCACAGTCCAGTGCGTCGGCTCGTGAACACGCAGGAAGTAAGACTGAGCGAAAGCTTTGCCACATATATCACAGTTGTAGGGCTTCTCACCTGTGTGGGTGCGAACGTGCCTCGTGAGGGCGGACGGGAACAAGAAAGTTTTACCGCAGTACTGGCAAACGTTTTTTATCTTTTCTGGTGGAGGCGTTCTCTTAACTTCTTGTCTATCTTTAAAGTGTTCCACTTTGCTTGGTTTTTCTGGTGTTTTGTTGTTAACCTCGTGCTCCAAGCTGTGAAGGCGCATGTGATGGGCATACTCGGACCTCAAGATGTTTAAACTGCAAACCTGACATTTTTCATACGTGTTGTTTTTTCTGTGCATCTTGAGATGAAGAGTTAAGTTAGAATTTTTGCTAAAACTTCTCCCACACTCATCGCACGTGAAAGGCCTTTCCCCTGTATGAACACGTTGATGAACGACAAGCTGAGATAAAAATTTGAACAAGCGATTGCAGTAACCACACTTCATCATCGTTTTAGCCCCTTTCTTAACGTAGATGATATTAGGGCTGAGGTTGGCGCCGTCTTCTTTCTGCACATCAGTTTTTAGTTGAGTGTCAGGATCCCGTCCTCCAGAAACTGAATCCTCTGATGCACCCGTAGTGCTGAGAACAGATTTATTACTTTCTGACTGGGACAATGAGTTGAAATGATCCAGATTTATCTCAGTACTTTCAGTTTTTACATTAGCGAGACTTTCAACAGATTTGGGCGTTTCCTCAGAGGATGTTTTGACGTTTGTGCCAGAGGGCTCTATCCTCATCAAGTCTTCATTGGTTGGAGGATTAAAAGACTCGAGAGAGTTTGATGCTGACCGAGTTTCTTCAGGCTGAGTGGGTTCATCTATCTCTAAACTGCTCAAATCCTGTGAAGGAGTAATTTCAGGCTTAGAAGGCTGCGTTTTTGGTGCCAACGGACTTCCTGTTAATTGCTGTTCTTGTACTACTGCAGAATTTGAAGTCTGAAGTGTGCCACTGCTCGACTCCACCGGCTGGCCTGTCTTGGCTTCCTCCAGCTCTGTGGCATTGCTCAACACTGCTGAAGCCTCCTGAGGATCATCCAACTTGGGCACTTTCTCTGGAACCTGATGATTAACTTGAAGCTTATTTTTCTTCCTCCTTCTTCTGAAACCATGATTGTCAGATGCGCTGCTTTCTGTGGGACCCCCTTGCCTGGGGTCTTTGCTCTTAGAGTTTCCACTCTCTGATGAGGGTCGTTTATCTCCTCTGCTCCGCAGGCTCCGCTCAGAGTTGATCCACTCTGGAAGGGGAATAGGTGGAGCTGCTGCAGCTTTTAATGTCGCGGCCTCTGATTTTTTTGGTCGCCCCCTTTTTCTTTTTGCCACCAAAGTGTCAGCAACTCCTACTTCATCTTTCAGGGTCTCATTTTGAGATGAAGCACTGATTAACTGAGCATCTTCAGCGTTAGGCATATTATCTGTGTTGCTGTTGACTAAACTCTCTGGTAAAGGTATGGTGGTGCTAACCTCTTTGTGTTGAACGATGTCACGACCGGTGACCTTTGGATCTTTTAGGTCTTGAGCCTGCGACTGTTTTATTTTAGGAGGCCTCCCAGGTTTTCGGCGGACCTCGACAGGTTGCCCATCGTTGTCCGTTGTGGAGTTGCAGGCTGCCCCAGAGGTGAGCTGTGGTTCTGTGCTCTTTCTCACATCTGACGACACATCCTCACTCTGCTCACTATTTTTTCTGCCTGCAGCTTCGGAGCCGATTTGGTCGACAGGCGTTGAGAGCCCAGTTGAGTTTGATTCTGGGGCAGGCTGGTTCAGACTGGTCTCTTTCATTTCACCTCCCCACGTGGTGTTCTCAGCACATATTTTATCTTTGGAAAGCTGTAGAAGAAAAGAAAAAGATATGCAGCATAAATGGAATATTTTAGTTTTTTTTAATTGGATGCTGTCAAACAATATTTTGCCTATAACTCTGTATGACCTCAGGAGAAATTACCGGGTAGGTTTACTGGTGAGCTAACCGTTAGTCAGATTGGCATCAAGAACAATGTGCTTCTGTCTTAAAATAACTCAGATGTTTTAAAGAGATTAATGCAACTGCTACCTTTTAAACATTTATACTGCTGTGAGAATCACATTACATTGTTATTCCTGCAGAAATATTAGGATATTCCTGCTGATGTGCTCCAGGCTGCATTGGAAATGCTACAGCTAGCTGCTGCTGGTATTTGCACAAGAATTTGATGTAAACAAGTGTAAACTATAAATCCTGTAAAGGGAAATTGGTGAAAAAGTTGTTTTAAGCTACAAACCGGATTCCAAAAAAGTTGGGACACTAAACAAATTGTGAATAAAAACAATGCAATGATGTGGAGATGGCAAATGTCAATATTTTTATTTGTAATAGAACATAGATGACAGATCAAAAGTTTAATCTGAGCAACTGTAACATTTTAAAGGAAAAATATGTTGATTCAAAATTTCAGTGTCAACAAATCCCAAAAAGTTGGGACAAGTAGCAATAAGTGGCTGGAAAAAGGTAAATTGAGCATATAAAGAACAACTGGAAGACCAATTAACACTAATTAGGTCAATTGACAACATGATTGGGTATAAAAAGAGCTTCTCAGAGTGTCAGTGTCTCTCAGAAGCCAAGATGGTAAGAGGATCACCAATTCCACCATTGTTGCACAGAAAGATAGTGCAGCAATACCAGAATGGTGTTACCCAGCATAAAATAGCAAAGACTTTTAAGTTATCATCATCAACCGTGCATAACATCATCAAAAGATTCAGAGAATCTGGAACAATCGCTGTGCGTAAGGGTCAAGGCCGTAAAACTCTACTGGATGCTCGTGATCTCCGGGCCCTTAAACGTCACTGCACCTCAAACAGGAATGCCACTGTCAAGGAAATAACAGAATGGGCTCAGGAATACTTCCAGAAAGCATTGTCAGTGAACACAATCCACCGTGCCATCCGCTGTTGCCAGCTGAAACTCTACAGTGCAAAGAGGAAGCCATTTCTAAGCAAGCTCCACAAGCTCAGACGTTTGCACTGGGCCAGGGGTCATTTAAAATGGAGTGTGGCAAAATGGAAGACTGTTCTGTGGTCAGATGAGTCACGATTTGAAGTTCTTTATGGAACACTGGGACGCCATGTCATCCAGACCAGAGAGGACAAGGATAGCCCAAGTTGTTATCAACGCTCCGTTCAGAAGCCTGCATCACTGATGGTATGGGGTTGCATGAGCGCTTGTGGCATGGGCAGCTTGCATGTCTGGAAAGGCACCATTAATGCAGAGAACTATGTTCAGGTTCTAGAACAACATATGCTCCATCTAGACGTCATCTCTTTCAGGGAAGACCCTGCATTTTTCAACAAGATAATGCCAGACCACATTCTGCAGCAATCACAACATCATGGCTACGTAGGAGAAGGATCCGGTACTGAAATGTCCAGCCTGCAGTCCAGATCTTTCACCTATAGAGAACATTTGGTGCATCATAAAGAGGAAGGTGTGACAAAGAAGGCCCAAGACGATTGAACAGTTAGAGGCCTGTATTAGACATGAATGGGAGAGCATTCCTATTTCTAAACTTGAGAAACTGGTCTCCTCTGTCCCCAGACGTCTGTTGAGTGTTGTAAGAAGAAGGGGGGATGCCACACAGTGGTAAAAATGGACTTGTCCCAACTTTTTTGGGATTTGTTGACGCCATGAAATTTTGGAACATTTTTTTTCCCTTAAAGGGGACCACAGATGGCGGCCGTGGCGTAGTGGTAATGGCAGTCGTCTCCCGATCGGAAAGTTGGCGGTTCGACTCCCGGGACCCGCACCATGTGTCGTTGTGTCCTTGGGCAAGACACTTAACCCTGAGTTGCTCCCGGTAGGACTGGAAAGCACCTTGCATGGTAGTCTGCCGCCACCGGTTTATGAATGTGTGTAGCATTCAATATATGTGTAGCACTTTGAGATTTTCAGTAATGAAAAGTGCGTTATAAATTGAATTAATTATTATTATTATTATTATTATTATTACAGATGCAAAATTCACTTTTTAATGTTTTTGTACTCAACTTTGGGTATTTACTTCATAAAAAAACAGTCCTAAGGCCAAAAAAATGCACCCAGTGGTTTATTTACTATAAGTATATTTATTTATCTTAGATAGAAACGGCCCGATTGCACTTCCTGCGGTTTGTTACGTCACAAACCGCAGCCACAACCCACAGCCACAACCCATCCCAACCTTTGTCCCGCCCCCGTCACCTAGCAACCCCTGGTAATGTTCCACCCACGCGGTTCCTGAGTTCATCTCAGCCTGCACACTAGGTGGCGGTATGCACCTAACAGTTGTTTGCGATCCGCCATAAATCAAATGGAGAAGAAGAAAAATAGTTCATCTCAGCAGAATGGCTCCTAAAGTTAAATGTTGCGTTGTTGGCTGCATTACACAACATGTGTTGATACACACTCTTCCAGTCTCAGAGAGCAGAGATGCGTGGCTTAATTTTATTTTTAATAGCAATGTTCAGGCGACATTACCGTAGAAGAATTACACTTCTTATACGATGAAGGACTACTTTCGTGCAACTGCCGGTTTGGTTGAGTGGTTAGCGCGCTCGAACGCCACTCGGGAGACTTGGGTTCGCATCTTGTCCATGATCTTTTTTTTTTTCCCCCCTTTTTTTTTTAAACTCCTGGCGCAGATAATGGAGCACTAAGCAGATTTAAAATTGATAGTTTTCAGATGGGAACAGATGTGTGCATGTTTGTGTGAGTGTGTGTGTGTGTGTTTGTGTGTCGGGCCACATGGGCGTAGCCAGGGGGGGTTCGCCCGGTTCGAACGAACCGCCCACTTTGCCTATGAAGTCCCGTCTACAACTCCCGCGAGACTGTGAGGGGAAGACAACGTTCACTCTGTCCTGGCTTGGAAGGCAACACGGTGGATTCAAACGGTAAAATTACATTGTGGTTTTTGATTCAACTGTTCATTTGTGTATTTTAAGTAGTACTGTTTGATGTTAGAGAGATTAGAAGTGGGTCACGTTTTTATAAGATATGGATAATGCTAAAACATGCTAAAGCTAAGCTAAGTAGCAACGATTTTCGCCACGTTTTTTTTCCTTGTTTTTGGCTATTTCCGCCATGTTGGGAACAGTAATTTATCTGAAATTAGTACCAGTACGGCCCCATTCTATCCCTAAAGCTAAGTTTACAGTGATAGGACAGATAGTTACTCACAGGAAGCCTGAAACTGAGCGTCCATGTTTTTCTAAACAAAAGCTACAGGCCTCAGGCCTAGTTTGGACAGGATACAAACAATAACTTAGCAGTGTTGAATATACTGTAATATAGCCTATTTGGTGAAAAATAAATGTTTGGATAAATTTTCAAAAGAACAAACATTCAGAAAAACTGTTTTTGTACGTAAGACAAGTAAAAAAAACGTTTTCAAATAGAAACCCAAAATGTCTTAGCAGATCTTACTAAATTGTTTACTACATACTTAATATTATGTTAAACTGTTTTTCAGGTTTCTGTGCTGGATACCAACATGGGTAGGTGCAAGCAGAAGGACAGAGAGGAAAAGAGCAGCGCTTCAATGTACAACTTTGTTTCAAAGAAACAGAGTTCCAGGTAAAATAAATAAATAAAACAGATCTTCTTGTAAAATAGATTTTGTCAATAATATGTCTTAGAATGATTTCAGGAACAAATGTTTTCTTATTTAGAATGTATTTCTGTAAATTCTTTTAGCTAAATATTAAATCTTTTGATATGATTATTTAAATGCTAAAAGTGTCTAAAAAATATTCTAAAATCTCTTATTCACGTGTCATATCTTAGATGAAGACCGTGCAAGTTTGGTGTGTACCAGTGCTTCGAATGATGAAGATGGCTGCCCCTGAAGTAAGTTATTTTGAAGTTAAGCACCTGAGAAGCCCATTTTAGAAATTGAATGTTACAACATTACTATACAGAACATTTTGTTTTAATAATTGTTCTGCTAGGTACGGCAGAGTGCCTGGGTCACAGAGGCCGAACACCCCTGCAGGTTCCATTAAAGAGTGTGACCGAGACCTTTACCCCAACTTGCACGTCCTA
>JBBPBX010021887.1:10688-26625 GCA_038048925.1 Garcialebias charrua
CGCATGTTACATCTTATTAAGGCTAACTTCCGGTGGCCTAACTTAAATAAAGATGTTAAAGACTTTTGTTTCTGCCTGTCCTACATGCGCTCGGAGCAAACATAGCAACCAACCCACTACTGGATTACTGCTTCCTCTTCCCACTCCCAGCTGGCCCTGGTCACACATCGCCTTGGACTTTGTCACCGGTCTTCCAACATCAGCCAGTAACTCTGTCATCTGCACCATTGTAGACTGCTTTTCTACCGTAAATTTGCTCATTTTGTCCCATTGGCTAAACTGCCCTAGAAACAACTTGGCTCATCACTGAACATGTCTTCCGCCTACAGGATATCCCTCAAGACATTGATTCAGACGGGCCCACAGTTTATCTCCCAGGTATGGAAGGAATTCTGTCAAGCCTTGGGAGCATCTACCAGCCTCACATCTTGGTACCATCCTCAATCGAATGGTCAGACAGAACGTTGCAACCAGGAGCTGGAGACCGCCTAAAGGTGTGTCATCAACAAAAATCCATCTACCTAGAGTCAACACCTGCCATGGATCGAGTATGCCTATAACTCTCAAGTCAGCATCCACTGGAAGATCCCCCTTTGAGGCCTCCATTGGGTACACTTCTCCCCTGTTTCTCTCACAGTAGGTCAATGTGGGTGTCCCCTTTGTCCATCAACACATCAGACGCTGTCACAAAGTGTGGCGCCAGACCAAACAGGTTATTTCCAGAACTGTCGAGCAAAACAAACACTCTGCTGACAGACACAGATCCAAGGCTCCCGAGTATCTGTCATCTATGTTCTATTACAAATAAAATATTGACATTTGCCATCTCCACATCATTGCATTCAGTTTTTATTCACAATTTATTTAGTGTCCCAACTTTTTTGGAATCCGGTTTGTAGAAATTCTAGCAAAGTTGCCTCTCCTCTCACACAGCTAACATCTACACTCAAAAATTTCAGTTGGACTCCTGAAGCAGAAGAAGCTTTTTCTAAACTAAAACACCTTTTTGTTACAGCTCCCATCTTATCACACCCTGACGTCAACAAGTAGTTTATTGTGGAGGTCGATGCTGGCAGCCAGGAACATGGCCTTCAAGTTTGGAAGCTCAGAGGAGCTGAGAAGGACTAGGATAGAGCTGGTTGCTGGCATTAAGAGGGCCAAGCCACATATGCACAGAAGATCGAGGGTCAGTTAACCTCACAAGACCCACGGAGCATGTGGAGGGGCATTAAATGCATAACAGATTATAAAGGCAGGAGCGAACAATGCCCCAAAGACCCATCTCTGCCTGATGCCCTCAACAAGTTCTATGCATGCTTTGAAGACCCAAACAGATCACCCAGCACCAGACTCACCTCATCACCGGATGAAGAGCATCTCAGCGTGACCGCAGCAGAAGTAAGGAGTACTTTCAGGAGGATCAACCCTCACAAAGCAACCGGCTCAGACAATATCCTCGGGAAAGTGTTGAAAGAATGTGCCGATCAGCTCTGCAATGTGCTGGCTGACATCTTTAACACCTCACTTGCCCTGGAGATAGTTCCCACCTGCTTGAAGACTGCCATCAACCCAGTCCCAAAAAGCTCTGCAGTGACTGGTCTGAATGACTATCGGCCAGTGGCCCTCACCCCGATAGTCGCCAAATGCTTCGAAAAACTGGTCATGACCCACATAAAAACAACCATCAACATCAACGGGGACCCTCATCAGTATGCATATTGCGAGAACCGATCAACAGAGGATGCCATCTCCTCTGTGGTCCACACTGCTCTCACCCACCTGGAACAGAAGGACTCCTACGTCCATCTGCTCTTTGTGGACTTCACATCTGCCTTCAACACCATGATCCCCCAAACCCTGATGGACAAACTATTCACACTAGGACTGGGCCCTCCATTTGTAACTGGGTCCTAGACTTCTTAACAAACAGACCACAGTCAGTGAGGATCCACAACTTCTCCTCCTCCACCATAACCCTCAGCACTGGCTCTCCTCAAGGATGTGTGTTGAGCCCTCTCCTGTTCACTCTGCTCACATATGATTGTGCAGCTACCCATCCAGGCTGTCATATTGTAAAGTTTGCAGATGATACAGCTGGTGGGATGCATCACAAACAATGATGAGTCCAGCTACAGGCAGGAGGTGGAACACCTGGAGAGCTGGTGCAAAGAGAATAACCTTCACATCAATGTGAAGAAGACAAAGGAGATGATTGTGGACTTCAGAAGGAACAAACACACCCCACTGAACATAAGAGGATCTGCGGTGGAAGTGGTCTCCAGCTACAAGTACTTGGGTGTACACATGAACGATAACCTCACCTTGAGCAACAACACCACCAGCCTGATCAAGAAAGTTCATCAGAGACTCTACTTCCTCAGGCGGCTGAGATGAGCTGGTCTGAGAAGCTCAGTCCTCACTTCCTTCTACAGGTGTGCAGTGGAGAGCATCCTGTGCTCCAGCTTCAACGTGTGGCATGGAGGCTGCACAGCTGCAGAAGGTGGAGCTTTGCAGAGAGTGGTGAGGGCTGCACAGAAGCCTGTTAGAGTTGGTCTCCCCATGCAGGACATCTGCACCTCTGGGTGCGGGAGGAGGGCCACCTGCACCATGAGGGACCCCACTCACCTAGCACACACACTTTTTGCTCCGCTCCCCTCAGGACGGAGGTTGGGGAGCACTGAGTGTAGAACCACTAGACTGAGGAACAGCTTCTACCCTGAGGCTGTTAGACTCATGAATAAATAACCAGAATAATCACTGCAAAATATCACATCATGTTGCTGCTGATCTGTTTCATGCTGCTGTGTTCATTTGTGCTCATCTGCTCATACAGACTCATGTTCGTGCTGCTGTTAGGAGTAATGTTTTTCTATGATAATAATGCTTAGTGTATTTTTAGTTGATGTTTTTCTTAGTTCATATCTTATATGTTATTACTGTTTTTCTTTTACTTTTTATTGTTGGATGTAACTGGGACCCTATGTACAGTATATAATCTCGTTTCATCACATGAATGACGATAAAGATTCTCTGACTTCCATGACTCTCTGACTCTCTGACTTCCGACTGTAGAGTCGGCCAAAAGGTTTGGCTCTCTACCAAGAACATTACTTTGAAGGACACTCCCAGGAAACTGTCACCCAGATTCATCGGGCCGTTTCCTGTGGTCAACCGGTCAGTGGTGCATCTCCATCTCCCGCCCTCTATGAGGATACACCCAACTTTCCATGTGTCCCACATAAACCAGTCCTCTGTCCTCCAGCCAACCCCACCCCATCTTATTGACAATGCACCTGCCTTTACAGTCCGACGTCTTCTGGACGTAAGAGGCCGTGGCGTGCAGTACTTGGTAGATTGGGAGTGCTATGGCCCCGAGGAACGTTCCTGGGTCCAGAGATCTCAGATCTTGGACCCAGGATTCATTTTTTCCTTTTTTTTCTTCTTTTTATAAGGGCTCACCCCCCAAAAAAACACCGAGACAATTCTTGATGGGGGGCCCTGTGGGATTCCTGGGTTTTGCACTGTCACTCACTTTTTCTCCACAGCTTATCACCACAACTCACCACACCTGCTGCTGCCTGTGGAGACCTGATTAGGAGCTGCATATAATCTCCTGCCAGACCTCTCCTCAACGCCAGGATATCAACTACCTTATGGGCTTCCACGTCCTGCTTCTTCAAGTCCTTCCATGGGCCTCATCTCTCCACAAGAACTCTCCTTTGGATCAACGGTGTCTCATCAAAGGCATCCAACAAACAAACTGTTTTGGGTCAACATGCTCCTCTCTCCAACCAATACTCACCTCTTCATTGGATCACCTCAAAACCCAGGATCCTTCCATTCCCTCTCTGAGCAAACCTACAAACACAAACAGTAAGAGATTATTATTCATCATCAACATGCTCATCCAGGATTGTCTTGAGGATATAAAGATGCTCACCTTGCCTCTTCTCTTCCAGCCTTATAAATACCTGGCGCTGCACTGTAAATAAAGATCACTTACCTTTTTTTAAAACTTGACTCTGTCGTTCCTTCTCGGTCTGCTTACATTGGGGTCGCTGTTAAATACAATCATGATATCATTACGATGTCAGAAGTGCCACAGAGAACATCAAATGAGACCAATCAAACTCTTGTTGAGGAACCCGGAACCAAGATGTTTGGTATCTAACTTGAGTTCATGTAGATTCTGAAATTGGCCTAGTTTGAAAAATGTTTTAATTTTGGCCCCTTTTGTAAGTGAGTTTGACACCTGTAGGATGGATGGATGATGGATGGATAGATGAGTAGATAATGGATGTTGGACAGGCCAGATGTTGGGGTTTTATCAGGACATTGTCTCTGTGGATCAGGGGGTTCTTCAGGAGTCCAGCTGTCTTTCAGTTTTTTGGTTTGGTCTCTTTCTCAGACAAATAGATGTTACAGAACCACCAGAAGCAGCAAGAGTTGTCCCATGACCCAGTGTCCTATGACCCGGTATCCTCAGCCATCTGACAGAGCTGGTTCTGAATCAGCAGGTGACATCATGATTGAGAACGGTGAGGTTTCCGGATGAAGTCGGGACAGAAAGTTCGGCTGCAGAACCTTCAGAGATCCACTTGATGATTGACATGTGATACTGGTCTGGTTTCATGTTCTGTGACTTGTCTCCGTGTAGCTGATGAATGATCTGTGTAGCTGATGAATGATTCATGAAGGTTTCCTGCTCTGACCTTCACCTGCTGCTGGTTCACCTGATCCATCAGTTCTCTCACAGATCCTCTTCTGTTCTGACAGTTTGGCAATTTGGACCCGACCAGCACCGCTCTGAGCCATGACGAGAACGTCTGTGAAATCATTGAAGAGTATGAGCGGCAGTGCAGGGTAAGAACCGTTTCTGTTCTGATATTTATTTTATTTTTATTTAACGTTTGTTTATACAACGGCGTTGGTGTCTCTGAGCAAGACACTTAATCCCTAACTGTTCCCCGGGCACTTAAAGAGCTGCCCACTGCTCCACCTGGGTGTATCCCAGATGTGATGGGTTAAATGCAGAGAACTCATTTTGCTATTGTGTTATGCAGACAACACACAATAATGACAACATATATCACTTACATACACTTACCCACTTACAGGTAGCCTCATGGAGTCACAAGGACTCATTTTCTACAGAGACCTGTTTGGGAGCAGACGGTGGGCGTTAAGGGCCTTGCTCAAGGGCTCAGTGGGGCAAATGATGGTGGAGGCAGGTGTGGGTGTTTCACTTTTCCCATCCATATTTTGTTGTTGGTCCAAGGAGTTGAATGTGCGACCTTCTGATCACAGGCCCAAACTTCTCTAACCTCTGCACCACCACCTCCCTGATGCTTTTCAACATTCTGATTCTGGACTCCTGGTCCTGGACTCCTGGTCTTAGACTCCTGATCTTAGACTCCTGGTCCTGGTCCTAGACTCCTGGTCCTAGACTCCTGGTCCTAGACTCCTGGTCCTTAGACACCTGGTCCTGGACTCCTGGTCCTAGACTCCTTGTACTGGACTGCTGGTCCTAGACTTCTGGTCCTGGACCCCTGATCCTAGACTCCTGGTACTGGGGTCCTGGTCATGGGGTCCTGGTCGTGGACTTCTGGTCCTAGACTTCTGATCCTAGACTCCTGATGCTAGACTCGTGATCCTAGACTCTGAATCCTTGACTCCTGATACTAGACTCCTGGTCTTGGACTCCTGATCCTAGACTCCTGGTCCTGGGCTCCTGATCCTGGACTCCTAGTCCTGGACTCCTGATCCTAGACTCCTAGTCCTGGACTCCTGGTCCTGGACTCCTGATCCTGGACGCCTGGTCCTGGACTCCTGATCCTAGACTCTTGGTCCTGGATTTCTGATCCTGGACTTCTGGTCCTTGACTCCTGATCCTGGACTCCTGGTCCTGGACTCCTGGTCCTGGACTCCTGGTCCCTGATCCTGGACTCCTGATCCTAAACTCTTGGTTCTAGATTTCTGAACCCAGACTCCTGGTCCTGGACTCCTGGTCCTGGACTCCTGGTCCTGGACTCTTGATCCTAGACTCCTGATCTTGGAGTCCTGATCCTAGACTCCTGGTCCTGGACACCTGATCCTATAATCCTGATCCTGGATTCCTTATCCTAGACTCCTGGTACAGGACCCTTGGTCCTGGACTCCTATTACTGGACTCCTGGTACTAGACTTCTGGTTCTGGACTCCTGGTCATGGACTCCTGGTCATGGACTACTGATCCTGGGCTACTGGTCCTAGACGCCTGATCTTGGACTCCTGGTCATGGACTACTGATCCTAGACTTCTGGTTCTGGACTCCTGATCCTAGACCCCTGGTCCTAGACTCCTGATCCTGGATTCCTGGTCCTGGACTACTAGTATTGGACTCCTGGTACTGGACTTCTGGTTCTGAACTCCAGGTTCTGGACTCCTGGTCATGGTCTGCTGGTCCTAAACACCTGATCCTGGGCTACTGGTCCTAGACACCTGATCCTAGACTCCTGGTCCTAGACTCCTGATCCTGGATTCCTGGATTCCTGTTCCTGGACTCCTAGTATTGGACTCCTGGTACTGGACTTCTGGTTCTGGATTCCTGATCCTAGACTCCTGGTACTGGACTCCTGGTCCTAGACTCTTAGTACTAGACTCCTGGTCCTAGACTCCTGGTACTGGACTTCTGGTTCTGAACTCCAGGTTCTGGACTCCTGGTCATGGACTGCTGGTCCTAAACACCTGATCCTGGGCTACTGGTCCTAGACACCTGATCCTGGACTCCTGGTCATGGACTCCTGATTCTGGACTCCTGGTTCTAGACTTCTGATCCTAGACTTCTGGTTCTGGACTCCTGATCCTGCACTCCCGATCCTGGACTCCTGGTCCTGGACTTCTGGTCCTGAACTCCTGATCCTAGACTCCTGATCCTGGACTCCAGGTCCTACAGTCTTGATCCTGGATTCCTGGTCCTGGACTACAGCCTAATCCAGTCCTTTCCTGTAGTCTGTGTGGGGTCTGGATCAGCAGACTTTCTGAAGGTCTTCCAGAGTTTTTCTTTGGACTTTGGCTACTTTTTAACTCAGTTTCAGTCCTTTTTCCAGATCAATTTCAGATGACCTCTGACCTTTGAAGGGAAGCTCTTGAATCCAGGCAATGTACCATCGATGTCAGCTTTGTTTTAGTAACTTGTCCTTCAAAAAGGTGCACTAAGATTCATAACTGGCTGTAACTACCGTACCCACCACTGCACCCTGTATTCACTGGTTAACTGGTCATCATTAACGTCATGCAGACTCTCTCACTGGTACATTTTCATCTTTAAATCACTTCTTGGTCTGCTGCCTTCATACATACCATACCATACTAATTTGTTTATAGAGTACTTAAAACAGCAACAAGGCCAACCAAAGTGCTGTACAATAGAAACAAACAAGCACAGCGGACAGGAAAACATAAAATAAAAATATAGATACAAATAGCAGCAGATAATAACTAAATGGCCAACACTGTATAGTACAGAGAGGATCAAAACAAATCACACTGCTAAAGGCAAGAGAATAAAAGCGGGTTTTCAAGCTAGACTTAAAGACTGTGAGTGTGGGAGCCTGCCTGACATGCAGTGGCAACTCATTCCACAGTCTTGGACCCACAACAGAGAAAGCCCTGTCACCTCTGAGCTTACAACAGGTTTCTGGAACTGAAAGAAGCATCTGGTCTGCTGACCTCAGAGAGCACGGTGGGACATATAGCTGCAGAAGATCAGTGAGATAAGATGGGGCGGAACTGTTCAATGATTTAAAAACATACCTGAGTGTTTTGAACAGGATCCAAATGTGAATGGGTAGCCAGAGCAGGTAGGCCAAAACTGGTGTACAGTAATGTGCTCTCTATGGCTTGTACCAGTTAAAAATTGGGCTGCAGCATTTTGGACCAGTTGTAGACGTGCAATGGAAGACTGACTGATTCCAAACAGAAGCATGTCGATCGAGCCTGGAAGTTATGAAGGCATGGATAACTGTCTCAAGATTCTTTTTGGACAGTATGGTACATCTCCTCATACATGTCACTGCGTGAGTGCAGCTACAACATGCGCTCTCAGGACATTATTACCTGCAGTGTTCCCTCAGATTGAACTAGGCAAAAGGGCCTACTCCGCTCCTGTTTCCTGGAATAGCTTGCAAAAAGATCTGAAGCTCTCGACCTTGACCTCTAAGGGATTTTAAACAACTCTTAAGTTCATGGCAAAAACCAACAGACATGTTCTTGTTTTTAGTATTTTACACCATTTTACAAAGTATAATGTAGCTGTTTTTGTTTTGTTTTTATACCATTTCTTCTATTTGCTTTTCATTTTATATTCTCTTACATGATTGTCTATTGTGGTCTACCTCATCTGTGTTCTTTGTTTAAAACAGGTCTCTCTTGTAAATGAGTCCCCGGGGCTCAGTGAGACTAACCTGTATAAATAAAGGTTGAATGAAAAGAAACTAACAGGAAATTAGTGTTGAGTTTTTAGCTTCCATGCAGAAAACACAAATCACTGTGATGTCCCATCAATGAGTTTTTTTTTTTTTTTTGAGAGAACCATGAAAGCATGCGATCTTATTATAATAATAATAATTAATAATAATTTGTCACATTTGTCATCTGTGTATGTTCCCATACTTGACAGACGAAATTGGTCTTCTGCATTTAACCCAACCACCACCAAGTGGTGCAGTGAGCAGCGTAGTCGCGCTCGGGGAGCTGAGAAAATAGATGTGCACTCATAGACACCCCAAGATGGTGTGCCGTGGCTGGGGTTCGAACCTGGGTCCTTCGGATAACAAGTCCGATTCTCTGCCACTACACCATCTTCTGCTTTAATTCGTTAGAAGTCTGTTGTAGGTCAGTGTGTTTGGGTTCTGGACTGAGATATGAGCCTGTCTGTTGCATTCAGGAGCTCCAAGACAGAAACGATGAGCTGAGCTCGGAGCTGGAAATTCTGAAAAGTCAGACGAGCAAAAGGAAGTCCAAACTACCCCTGCAAGATGAGGCTGACACCTCAGCACTGAGCTTCACGCAACAAGGGTCTGACTCCGGTAAACAAACACCTCCACACAACCAGCACAACGATCAACAACACTCACGTTGACTTCTAAGACAGTCATGTGAAAGTGTTCAAAAAACCAAAGTTTGTGCTCAATAATCCAAATAGAAATTCAACAGTGTTCAGTCAGATCATCTGAACAGGTTTTTTTTCTTCTTAGACATTTTGTCCATCATCCAAAGGACTTCTTCAATCTAAGGAGACACCTCAGGCATGACTGTCTCAGAGAAGTTGATGGGGAAGAGGGCGGGCCCTGGAGGTGCTATTGGCACCAGAAACTGTTTTTTTTTCCACGATTGAGTAGGAATCAGTTTGTTTTGGTGACTCCTCAGATAGAAGAAGTCCTTTGGATGAAGGACGAAACGTCTCAGCAATAAAAGAAACTGTCCAGACGACCTGACTGAATATTGTTGGATTTCTACCTGGGTGGTTGAGCATGAACTTTGGTGGGACAACTCATCAAGTTGCAAAGATTAGTAACATTGATTTTGACTCTGGTATCTCTGGTAGGCTACCATAATACAATCAATATAAGTGGTTCCCTTCTTCTTCTACCTTCAGACACATCACCCTATCTGACACTCTTCACCTCTCCTACATTATTTGCCAACTCCTCCTTCAGGACCACCCCTACTCCATTTCTCTTTTTATCCACACCATGGTAAAACAGTTTAAACTCTGCTCCAATGCTGCGAGCATTTCTGCCCTTTCACTTGTCTCTTGGACACATAAAACATCTACCTTCCTTCTCAGCATCATGTCAGCAAGCTCTTTACCTTTGCCGTTTATTGTCCCCGCATTTAGAGTTGCCACCCCAAGTCTTACATTCTTGACTTTCCTCTTCTCCCTCTGTCTCCTGATGTTTCCTTCCACGTCATCTTCAACTAAAAGCAGCACAATTTCTGCTACACCCTGCACCACATTGACAGGCTCTGTTACCACGGTAAAGAGCTCTGTTACCATGGTGACATGCTCTATTACCACATCGACAAACTCTGTTACCATAACAAGCTCTGTTACCACAGTGACAGTCTCTGTTACCACAGTGACATGCTCTGTTACCACGGTGACAGGCTCTGTTACCACAATGACAAGCTCTGTTACGACAGTGACATGCTCTGTTACCATAACAAGCTCTGTTACCACGGTGACAGGCTCTGTTACCACAATGACAAGCTCTGTTACCACGGTGACAGGCTCTGTTACCACAGTGACAGACTCTATTACCACAATGACAAGCTCTGTTACTACAGTGACACGCTCTGTTACCATAACAAGCTCTGTTACCACGGTGACAGGCTCTGTTACCACGGTGACAGACTCTGTTACCACAATGACAAGCTCTGTTACCACAGTGACATGCTCTGTTACCACAGTGACATGCTCTGTTACCATAACAAGCTCTGTTACCACAGTGACTTGCTCTGTTACCATAACAAGCTCTGTTACCACGGTGACTAGCTCTTTTACCACAGTGACATGCTCTGTTACCATAACAAGCTCTGTTACCACGGTGATTAGCTCTTTTACCACAGTGACATGCTCTGTTACCATAACAAGCTCTGTTACCACAGTGACATGCTCTGTTACCATAACAAGCTCTGTTACCACGGTGACAAGCTCTGTTACCACAGTGACATGCTCTGTTACCATAACAAGCTCTGTTACCACAGTGACATGCACAAGTTCTGTTACCACGGTGACAAGCTCTGTTGCCATAACAAGCTCTGTTACCACGGTGACAAGCTCTGTTACCACAGTGACATGCTCTGTTACCATAACAAGCTCTGTTACCACAGTGACATGCTCTGTTACCATAACAAGCTCTGTTACCACGGTGACAAGCTCTGTTACCACAGTGACATGCTCTGTTACCATAACAAGCTCTGTTACCACAGTGACATGCTCTGTTACCATAACAAGCTCTGTTACCACGGTGACAAGCTCTGTTACCACAGTGACATGCTCTGTTACCATAACAAGCTCTGTTACCACAGTGACATGCTCTGTTACCATAACAAGCTCTGTTACCACGGTGACAAGCTCTGTTACTACAGTGACACGCTCTGTTACCACGGTGACAGGCTCTGTTACCACGGTGACAGACTCTGTTACCACAATGACAAGCTCTGTTACCACAGTGACATGCTCTGTTACCATAACAAGCTCTGTTACCACAGTGACATGCTCTGTTACCATAACAAGCTCTGTTACCACGGTGACAAGCTCTGTTACTACAGTGACACGCTCTTGTTACCATAACAAGCTCTGTTACCACGGTGACAGGCTCTGTTACCACGGTGACAGACTCTGTTACCACAATGACAAGCTCTGTTACCACAGTGACATGCTCTGTTACCATAACAAGCTCTGTTACCACGGTGACAAGCTCTGTTACCACAGTGACATGCTCTGTTACCATAACAAGCTCTGTTACCACAGTGACATGCTCTGTTACCATAACAAGCTCTGTTACCACGGTGACAAGCTCTGTTACCACAGTGACATGCTCTGTTACCATAACAAGCTCTGTTACCACAGTGACATGCTCTGTTACCATAACAAGCTCTGTTACCACGGTGACAAGCTCTGTTACTACAGTGACACGCTCTGTTACCATAACAAGCTCTGCTACCACGGTGACAGGCTCTGTTACCACGGTGACAGACTCTGTTACCACAATGACAAGCTCTGTTACCACAGTGACATGCTCTGTTACCATAACAAGCTCTGTTACCACGGTGACAAGCTCTGTTACCACAGTGACATGCTCTGTTACCACAGTGACATGCTCTGTTACCACGGTGACAAGCTCTGTTTCCACAGTGACATGCTCTGTTACCACGGTGACAGGCTCTGTTACCACGGTGACAGGCTCTGTTACCACAGTGACACACTCTGTTACCACGGTGACAGACTCTGTTACCACAATGACAAGCTCTGTTACCACGGTGACAAGCTCTGTTACCACGGTAACAGGCTCTGTTACCACAGTGACAAGCTCTGTTACCATGGTGACAAGCTCTGTTACCAAGGTGACAGGCTCTGTTACCACGGTGACAGGCTCTGTTACCACGGTGACAGGCTCTGTTACCACGGTGACAAGCTCTGTTACCACAGTGACAGGCTCTGTTACCACGGTGACAGTCTCTGTTACCATGGTGAAGAGGGGGGTCACACTGACATCAGGATGTCAGAGAACGTCTTCATGTTTCTGATATCTAACCAGGTTCTTGTTGGATTACTGATGTTCTGTACAGATGTTTGACTGACTTCCTGTGTTTAGAACACTGGGCTGTTGTCAAGATCTGTTTACAAACCACATACAAAATATATATTTTTTGTTTCATTCTGAAACGTATTTTAACTTTAGTTTCCCTGTTGAAGAGCTTCTAGTGTGTTCAAATAAACCCAAACATGATGTGCAGTCATGTTTTTGGCACCACTTTCTGCATTAAATTGATGTAAAGCTGTTAAAATGTTACACACAGCTGCATTTAGCTGCACCTGACAGTCAGATGAACGCTGAACTGGACTGTCAGGTTGGTTCTGTACAGGTATGTTAGGCCACACCCACAGGCAGGTACGCAACCCTACAGTGAGTTTCTGTTGAACTTCTTGTTTGTTTGTTTGTTTGTTTTCAGAGGAGTCAGACATGAAGCGCGGCTCGTCTCCGGTGGTGAGGAAGAAACTGCAGCCAGGTGAGGAACACACACACACACACACACCTGAGACGATCTGAGTGTGAACCAGCAGCTAGATTAAAACCTGCTCAGATGATCAAACAGAGCTGAAGGGTTCTGATCCAGTTCATACAGGACACAGACCATCAGGTGAATCCTGTCTGTGATTGACAGCTGTCATTAACACAAACACACGTCCATTTAAACACAATCTCAGTCCACCAACCTCCAGACTGAACGTACCTGTAGACCCACCTGATGGTCCCACCTGTTTGTCCTCAGCTCTGTCCTTATTGGACGACGTCTCGGGACCTGTGGTCAGCATCCAGACTGAGCTGGCTGTGGAGCAGCTGAAGGAGAAACACCAGCAGGAGCTGCAGCAGCTCAACATCCAGCTGGAGACTCAGGTAACACCGTGACCGGCTGCACCTCCTCTAGTTTTAGGTCTTTGAAGGAGAACTGATCCTCCTCCTCCTCCTCAGATGAACTACTATGAACGGCAGCTGGAGATGATTAAGGACAACATGGAGGTGGAGAGGAAGGACATCTCTCAGGCCTTCAAGGTGACAGAACACTCCCACCTTCATCTTAACACCTTTTGTAGTTTAAAACTGTGAGTGGAGCGGATTTCATGGATCCTGTGGTGTTCAGCTGGAGATCAGTGAGCTGGAGGAGCAGAGGACTCAGGCGGAGCAGCAGGCGAAGCGGCTAAAGGAGAGCGTGGACAAACTGCACGCTCAGATCCAACATGGAGGAGGAGGAAGGAGCAACGATGCGGAGCGCAGGTGAGGAAGAGGAGTGTCACCTGTTTCCACTCCAACTGAGGAATTATCGACCAAGACTAATAAATCAATAACTGATATTTACAGTCGGACACGTCAACCAGGAGGTCCGTCATCATTTAAAGACTGTGTAAAGTGAATTTCAACATTTTCTTCAATAAACATTATAAATGTGATAATTGTAATCTTGTAAATGAGTAAAAAGTCTCAAAATTGTAGCTCAATTAATTTTGGAGTTATAGAGCAAACTGTGTATAAACATATTTCTGTTTCAGGATTTTTTAGGCGTGTTTTAAATGTGACCGCGTTTCGTCACGCGGTCCTCATTAGTATAGCCCCACCCCCTGCAGCTCCAGCCGTATAAATTCGCCTCGGTGGAGCCGTTCACTCGCGAATCGCAGATAGCATCAGATAGCAATAGCATAGATATTTTGTTCATTGTTAGCTAGCTAATCAATTATGCCTCGTTCGTGCATCTTCCCTGGATGTCGCAATGGTCAGGGCACCCGTACAAATCATAACATGTTTTTATACCGCGTGGTTTTATACCGAGTATCTGTAATGCCTGGATAGGTCAATGGATAAAGCGCTTGCCTTCCGTCCCAAACCCCACGGGTTCAAATCCCGCATGGTACAACTCTTTTTTTTTTTTTTTATTCATTCCAGATTAAAAACACACAAGAAAACTATTTACAAAAACAGCGTAACTCTTGGAAAAAGTAGCTGCTGTTACAGACAGAACTCGGATAAAAACAGAGCAGGTTTACTGGATCTCTGCTGCCTGCCTCTCCACACAGTCAGCTCAGGGCAGGGGCAGGACACGAGCGCAGCTGCGCTGAAACCACGCCCACGCACTGACACGCCCCCAGCGTTCCAGGGCAAGGCAAAATCATGTTTTTTCATGATTTTTGAGACTTAATTTTATAAGGTAAACAATGTTTTTAATCAGTCAGATTTAAATGGGTGATTAATAACACATATTTATGCCATGTGACAAACTAAAAACACACATTTAATTTCACTTTACACGGTCTTTAAAGTTGTTATTCTTTCACAGAACTATCAAATGAAAAACAGAACGCATTTCCACTTCCAGCTGCAGGACTGTCACAAAGACGCTGTGGTCCGCAGCACACTGTGGCCTCTTTGCCACCAATAATTAAAAGTCCAGGTGTAGCCCTCATCTCTGACATCTCTCTGTAAACGTGCTCATTTCTTATGGTGCCATCCATCAACACGATCAGAGAGGACGTGGAGGTTCAGATGATGATGCTCAATAATTCAGGTAGAAAAATCTAACGAGGTTAAGTCAGTTCCTCTGGACAGATTCTTCTTGAAACATTTTGTCTTTTGTCCAAAAGACTTCTTCAGTCGGAGGAGCTGCAACAAACTCAGTCTTATAAATGTCACCTTCTCACCAGTGTTGCCAGATCTCGTGACAAAAACAAGCGACCAGCCCCATGAAAACAAGCCAAAACAAGCAAATCGTTCTTTGAAAACAAGCCCAACTGGCAACCCACCCCATTGTGTAAAACAAAGGCCGTTTTTAAACAGTATAAACATACATTTATTATGGCATTACATATAAACAGCAAAATTATGCTAAACACTTTGAAGAACATATCCAATCTAAAAAATAAAAATACATTTTGCATATTTATACAAATTAAACCCATTAAGCCTCTGGGACTCATTTACCAGAGAGACCTGAATTTTAAACGAAGAGTGATGACAACAATGGACAACGACAACAACAGACAATCATAAAGGATGCGTACAAATTAAAAAATAAAATTAAACAGCAAACTCATAGTAAGCAAAGTCAACAAAAACTTTCTTTAATCTCTATCCTGAATCATGCTTTAAGTAAGTGTGTGCTCTTTCTCCCATTCTTTATTATATTTTTCCCATATTTTCCCCACTTATCACTCTAAACAAAGAATGAAGAACAAAGAATAGCAAGCCCAAATAAGCGACTTCACATCCAGAATACGCCCACAAGAAACCGCAACATGCGACTTTGGAACCCGACAAGCCCAAAGTCGCTTATACTAGGCGGACTTGGCAACTATGCGTCTCACAGTGGATCAGCCAATTTGATGGTTACATCCAGAACTAGCTGTTCATGTGATCAAGGAGGACCATCAGCCTAACAATTGATCGTTAGTGTCCTGATGGTTGTTTGCTATTCACAGAAGGCTGAGTGATACTAGCAACAACAGCATTGTAAGTGGGGGACAGTTGAACGCGGAGGCCTCCACCTCTGATGGACGGTTTCTTTTCACAAAGATGGCCTCCTTTACTCCTCTCTCAAACCATCGTTCCTCTCTATCAAGGATGTGAACATCTTCATCCCTGAAAGAGTGACCGCTGGCCTGGAGATGAGTGTAGACCAC
>JBBPBX010021888.1:24489-38396 GCA_038048925.1 Garcialebias charrua
TGAATTTTTTATCTGACATCATTACTTCTAAACAGTTTTACAATGCATCGTCAATCTATCCGCACATATTTGCTTACAAAAGAGCAAGCGGAGCCTGCAATTATGTATTTTCAAGCTAATTTTCACTGCACACACAGCTGCCTGCTAAATTTTTAAAAAACATGTGGCCAGAAGAGATTCAGTCAAAGGTCTATGTGATTTATGTGATGTTTTTTCTTTCCTTCACTTGTCTTTTACAGCAGTGCAGTCAGGACTTGTCTTTTGGTTCCTTTAGGGATTTCTTCAGCTGAAGCCAATTCACCAGCAGCTATAGAAGCTGTGCATCATGCCTGTTCACTGTCGCACTGCTCAAGATGACTCTCAAAGTAAAAGCATCTGTGGTGAAGAGGAGGAGGAAAAGAGAAGGTGGCTGCAATGCATCACAAAATAATTTTACCGTTGGATTTTACAAGTGCATTTTCTTTTGTGCAAAGGTTGCAAGGACATAATAAGATTTAGTGATTTTAAAGTATGATGTGATGGTACAAACTCTTGAAGCACATCTACTTAGGGGAATTAGGACTGTGTGGCTAAAAGGTTATCACCTGTCAGTCATAGTGTCAGGTTTATTATAGTCTTGTGTTGAAAAAACAATTATCTGGAGACAAAGAAGACCTGCCGATCCATTGGAAAAGATACATATTAATATTCAATATTTCCCAAAATTTAAGCCAAATCTACAAAAGTGACTCAGAGAAATGTTTAAAATAAGGCCACTCTAATCCCATGAAGCCTCATGTGACTCAGAAACACTGAAATGATGCATGGACTGTTTACAAGTATCAACTCCAACTCTTTTGCAAAACAACGTTATACAGTTTATGTTGATTTCAAGTTGTTATTGCTAAAGTTGCATGCAGAGGTAAGTTACAGATGTTTTTGCTGCTGCTTTCACAACTCCATCCATCCATCCATTTTCTTCCGCTTATCCGGGGTCGGGTCGCGGGGGTAGCAGCCTAAGTGGGAGGCCCAGACTTCCCTCTCCCCAGCCACTTGGAGCAGCTCCTCTGGGGGAATCCCAAGGCGTTCCCAGGCCAGCCGAGAAACATAGTCCCTCCAGCGTGTCCTGGGTCTTCCTCTGGGTCTCCTCCTGGTGGGACATGCCCGGAACACCTCACCAGGGAGGCGTCCAGGAGGCATCCTAAACTTTCACAACTCAGAAATATTTAAAGACCGTGTAAAGTGAATTTCAACATTTTCTTCAATAAACATTATAAATGTCATAATTGTAATCTTGTAAATGAGTAAAAAGTCTCAAAATTGTAGCTCAATTAATTTTGGAGTTATAGATCAAACTGTGTATAAAGCTATTTCTGTTTCAGGATTTTTTAGGCGTGGTTTAAATGTGTCCGTGTTTCATCACACGGTCTAAAGCCCCACCCCCTGCAGCTCCAGACGTATAAATTTGTTCTTCGGTGGAGCCGTTCACTTGCGAATTGCAGATAGCATCAGATAGCAATAGCATAGATATTTTGTTCATTGTTGGCTAGCTAATCAATTATGCCTCGTTCCTGCATCTTCCCTGGATGTCGCAATGGTCAGGGCACCCGCTACCGACCGTCTCCCTCCAGGACTCTCACTCCTTTTACGCATGGAGGACTGCAGCCGCTCCATTGTGACATTGAGACGCAGGAGGGAGTCAAACAAACCCAGGCGTGCTGCTGGAGCGACCACTGCCACCTGCACCTCCGCGCGCCCCCCCTGTGTGTGTGTGTGTGAGAGCGATCCGCGTGGAGCTGAAATCCTGCCACGCGCGCCGTGAAACGCCGTGACTCCGCTGACACAGATGAGATAACTTAGTTATCAACGTGATTACTCTTTATTTTAATCACCAACACAGACCCCGCATGCGATGTGACCGGGTCGGACCGGGTGCAGCGAGTCCGTTGCTCATCTTCTAAAATAGCGCTTATTATTAAACACATAACAGCGGAGTTATGTGTCCTCAACTTTAAAAACAAAACCAGAGTTGTTAGTGCACTAAAAACAGCGTAACTCTTGGAAAAATGAGCTGGTGTAACAGCCAGAACTCAGATAAAAACAGAGCAGGTTTACTGCGGCACCTTGTCTGCCTCTCCACACACACAGCTCAGCTCAGGGGGCAGGACACGGCGCAGTACTGCGCTGAAACCACGCCCACGCGCTGACACGCCCCCAGCGTTTCAGACCAGGGCAGAATCATGTTTTTTCATGATTTTTGAGACTTAATTTTATAAGGTAAACAATGTTTTTAATCAGTCAGATTTATATGGGTGATTAATAACACATATTTTTGCCGTGTGACAAACTCAAAACACAAATTTAATTTTACTTTACACGTTCTTTAAATAAAAGGTGAAGTTAACTTTTGGATGAACAAAATTGATGATTTTGAATTCCTATGTCTGTGAAATCAGTTAAACTGAATTTCCCAACAATAAATCTGCATTTTAAATAATCTATTTTAGAAAATAATAAAAATGATCAATATAGATGTATGAGGTTTATGTGTAATACGTGTTTTTTCAACATTGTGGGCATATAAAGCAGTAATAGTTTTAACAATTTAATCCATCCATCTATCCATTACCTTAATAATAATAATAATAATAATAATAATAATAATAATGAATTCCATTTATAATGCACTTTTCATTAATAAAAATCTCAAAGTGCTACAAAGTGTAATAAAGCAAAGATCAAAATAAAACAAGTGATAAAATCAAATAAAATCAATAATAATATCGACTAAGATCAAAGATAAAATCATGTGGATGCAGATTAGGCTTGCTTAAAAAATAAATAAAATAAAACAAGTGATAAAATCAAGTAAAATCAATAATGATATCAGCTAAGATCAAAGATAAAATCATGTGGAGGCAGAATAGGCTTGCTTAAAAAGAAAGGTCTTTATGCTGCTTTTAAAGTCAACCAGTGACTGTGGAGCTCTCAGGTCATCAGGGAGGGAGTTCCACAGGCGGGGGGCAGCCACACAGAATGCTCGGTCTCCCATGGTCCTCAACTTGGTCCGAGGAATATGAAGGAAATTACTGTTCTGTGATCGTAGAGACCGGGTGGATGAATATGGTGCAAGAATGTCCTTTAGATAGTCAGGTGAAGTGCCGTGCAAGCATTGATGGGTAATGAGAGCAGTTTTGTACTGAATTCTGTAGGTGACAGGAAGCCAATGGAGGTTATGGAGAATGGGTGTAATATGTTCAAATTTACGAACTCTCAACAGAATCCTTGCTGCACTGTTTTGAATGTATTGAAGTTTCTGAAGGTTTTTGCCAGGGATACCATAAAATTGTTAAAACTTTTCCAGTGTTCGGTTTATTATCCATCCATCCATCCATCCATTTTCTTCCGCTTATCCGGGGTCGGGTCGCGGGGGTAGCAGCCTAAGTAGGGAGGCCCAGACTTCCCTCTCCCCAGCCACTTGGAGCAGCTCCTCTGGGGGAATCCCAAGGCGTTCCCAGGCCAGCCGAGAAACATAGTCCCTCCAGCGTATCCTGGGTCTTCCTCTGGGTCTCCTCCCGGTGGGACATGCCCGGAACACCTCACCAGGGAGGCGTCCAGGAGGCATCCTAACCAGATGCCCGAGCCACCTCAACTGGCTCCTCTCGATGTGGAGAAGCAGCGGCTCTACTCCGAGTCCCTCCCGGATGACTGAGCTTCTCACCCTATCTCTAAGGGAGAGTCCAGCCACCCTGCGGAGAAAACTCATTTCAGCCGCTTGTATCCGAGATCTTGTTCTTTCGGTCATAACCCAAAGCTCATGACCATAGATGAGGGTGGGAACGTAGATCGATCGGTAAATTGAGAGCTTTGCCTTTTGACTCAGCTCTCTCTTCACCACGACAGACCGGTACAGCGCCCGCTTCACTGCGGACGCTGCACCTATCCGCCTATCGATCTCACGCTCCAGTTTTCCCTCATTCGTGAACAAGATCCCGAGATACTTAAACTCCTCCACTTGGGTAAGGACCTCCTCCCCGACCCGGAGAGGGCACGCTACCCTTTTCCGGCTCAAGACCATGGCCTCGGATTTGGAGGAACTGATCCTCATCCCGGCCGCATCACATTCAGCTGCAAACCGCTCCAGCGAAAGCTGTAGATCACGAGCTGATGAAGCCAATAGGACCACATCATCTGCAAAAAACAGAGAAGCGATTCTAAGGCCACCAAAACGGATCCTCTCAACACCTTGGCTGCGCCTAGAAATTCTGTCCATAAAAGTTATAAACAGAATCGGTGACAAAGGGCAACCTTGGCGGAGTCCAACTCTCACCGGAAACGAGCCTGACTTACTGCCGGCAATGCGGACCAAGCTCTGACACCGGTCGTACAGGGACCTAACAGCCCATATCAATGGGCCTGGTACCCCATACTCCCGGAGTACCCGCCACAGAACCCCCCGAGGGACGCGGTCGAATGCCTTTTCCAAGTCTACAAAGCACATGTAAACTGGTTGGGCAAACTCCCACGCACCCTCCAGGACCCTGTTGAGGGTGTAGAGCTGGTCTAGTGTTCCACGACCAGGACGAAAACCACACTGCTCCTCCTGAATCCGAGGTTCGACTATCCGACGTTCGGTTTATTAGTGAAACTCAAAAACCCATTATTGACAATGTCCAGCCATCACTGTGTGAGAGGTGGGGGACACCCTGGCAGGTCTCCAGTCCATCACAGGGACAAAGGGGGTGGGGGGGGGAGCTTCCGAGGACGGCCAGAGGTGAATCTAGACCCTCTCACAGTGGATCAGTATGGGGGATGTCATGGATAAGGTGAGGGATGTCATCATGGAGACTGATGAAGCAATGGTCTCTTTTGATGTCACATCACTCTTTACGTGCATTCCTGTTGATGAGGCAGTAGAGGTGGTCTGTTTAAGGATAAAATCAGACACCACTCTGAACAGCAGGACCACGCTTCTCTGAAAAGTCCGTGGAATTCCTCAGTAGAAGGTTAGGGAGGGGGTGAGAGCGTCAGGTTTACAAAACTTCTACAGGCGTGTTGAGATAAGACGGCCTGTCAAGACCAGTCATGGAGCCAAATTTGAGATAAACGCGATCGTTTTGGGGACAGGCAGAACTTTAATGACATCTACCTTCAGTCTGTGTCGGTCCACTCGCTTTCGAAATGTCCAAATTAAAATGACCATACCAATGGAACATGCCTGAAAAAATCCCCGAGATCTAATCCATTCAGCCAAAAGTCTGGGTTCTCGAGACATGAACCAAGCCATCATGTAAGGCAGGCAGCCTGACCAGGTCCAGATTAGCCGCCGACGTCTTCCTTGTGTGTTGATAGACCAGGAACCAGCCGAATCCAAAAAGCAGGAACCAGTTATCATAAATCCAATTAAATATACATAAGATCCACAGATGACAGCAGAGATAGACACAATCATCAAGTCTTCCAAGTCGATGAGATATCCAGCTGTGTGCATGCAAACAGGGCAAATCGGCTCGCCTACAGCCTGTCTTCTTTTTGAAGAAATGTTATCAGTTGTGTTGAGGGACCAACTGACCAAATTGAAGTCCATAGTTATGATTCAGAAGATTTTGTAGAAGAAAGGCTCTCAGACAGTTTCACAGACAAGACAAAGCAAAAACAAAGCGGAGACCGAGAGGAGACGTCCGCCCTTGAGAAGAGCGAGTGTTGAATGAGAAGAGCAAGTGTTGGATTGGTATTGTTGGAACAAGGACATCAGACAATGATTATATGCCTGCAAAAAATATATATAATATTTACAAAAGAAAACATAGTTATGTCCATGGTCAACAAATGAATTGCTTTTCACATCATCTCTATTTGATTTTTCTTTGTTTTAATGGTTTGGAAATGTAAAAACCTGATGTTTTTCTGATGTGAATTTTTATCTGACATCATTAATTCTAAACAGTTTTACAATGCATCGTCAATCTATCCGCACATATTTGCTTACAAAAGAGCAAGTGGAGCCTGCAATTACGTCTTTTCAAGCTAATTTTCACTACACACACAGCTGCCTGCTAAATTTTTCAAAACATGTGGCCAGAAGAGATTCAGTCAAAGGTCTGTGTGATTTATGTGATGCTTTTTCTTTTCTTCACTTGTCTTTTACAGCAGTGCAGTCAGGTCTTATCTTTTGGTTCCTTTAGGGATTTCTTCTGCTGAAGCCTAATTCACCAGCAGCTATAGAAGCTGTGTGTTAGGCCTGTTCACTGTCGCACTGCTCAAGATGACTCTCATAGTAAAAGAATCTGTGGTGAAGAGGAGGAGAAGAAGAGAAGGTGGCTGCAATGCATCACAAAATAATTTTACCGTTGGATTCTGCAAATGCATTTTTTTTTTTTTTGTGAAAAGGTTGCAAGGACAGAATAAGATTTAGTGAGATACATTTTAAAGTATGATTGGATGGTACAAATTCTTGAAGCACATCTACTCAGGGGAATTAGGACTGTGTGGCTAAAAGGTTATCACCTGTCAGTCATAGTGTCAGGTTTATTATAGTCTGCCAGCAGTAATTGTGTGGAAAAAGCAATTATCTGGAGACAAAGAGGACCTGCTGATCCATTGGAATATATATATATATTAATATTCAATATTTCCCTAAATTTAAGCCAACTCTACAAAAGTGACTCAGAGAAATGTTTAAAATAAGGCCACTCTAATCCCATGAAGCCTCATTATGTGACTCAGAAACACTAAAATGATGCATGGACTGTTTACAAGTATCGACTCCAACTCTTTTGCAAAACAACGTTATACAGTTTACATTAATTTCAAGTTGTTATTGCTAAAGTTTGCATGCAGAGGTAAGTCACAGATGTTGCGCTGCTGCTTTCACAACTCAGAATATTTAAATAAAAAGTGAAGTTAACTTTTGGATGAACAAAATTGATGATTTTTATTGAATTCCTATGTCTGTGAAATCAGTTCAACTGAATTTCCCAACAATATCACTACATTTTAAATAATCTACTTTAGGCAATAATAAAAATGATCAATATAGTTGTATGAGGTTTATGTGTACTACATGTTTTTTCAACATTGTGGGCATGTAAAGTAGTAAATATTAATAGTTTTAACAATTTAATCCATCCATCTTTCCATTACCTTTACCTACTTCTTATTTGCAGGGGTAACTGGAGTCCATGTCCAGCCATTACTGTATGAGAGGTGGGGGACACCCTGGCAGGTCTCCAGTCCATCACAGAGACAAAAACACAAACGAGACAAACAACCATTCATTCACTCGCTCACTCACATTTAATAGTTAACAATTATATGTTACTCATATCAGTCCTTTTTGTTTTTCATCTTTAATTTTATTTGTAAATTGTTGATACCTGCAGCCTTCTAAATCATTGTTATGTTCTGTGAACTAACTGTCCCACTAGCAGTTCCGGTATATAATTTTAAAAAAGTTGTTTGTGAATTGTTTGCTTCTATTTTTTTTTAGCTCCACCCAGTCACATATTAGGATGGAGCCTTAAAGCAATACTTAAAATCTTTTTAAGTGGAATCTCTGGAGAGTATATCAGCAGTTAATATCTTACCTGTTGTATATAGCTCTTTGAACAGGTTTAGTTAGAAGAAAAAGAAATTACTATGTGTTTTCATCTTTTTATGTTTCTATACAATGATGACATTTTCTGCATTTCACCCATCACACATGAGATACACTGAGCAGGAGCAGCTATGTGGGCACCTGGGGAACAATTATGGATTGGGTGTCTTGCTCAAGGACACTACGGCATGTGAGCATAGTGGGGAGTTGAGCCTGCAATTTTCTGGTCCCAAGTCAGCTCTCTCTACACGGCAGTGGCCCCTTAGAAGAAACAGAGTTTAATTCTGATCATAAGTTATTCCCAAGCTTAGGTAAAGCCAAGACCTAAGTGGATTGCTTCCATTTTAAAACAAATACAATATGAATAACACATTTTACAGCAGTTCATGCTTTTAACCTTTGCATCACAGTTTATTCCAATTTCTCAGCTGTTTGCATAGCTCTTTGAGGAGTTTCAAGATTGAATATCAGTCTGTAGCACTTTTAGAGCACAGAGAACTTCAGCAGGAATATTTCTCCTAGAAAAATATATAATATTAAACTGATAACCATACAAAGGCTTATATACAGCTTTAACAAAAAAACAAACAAAAAACACTATCAAGGTTTTGAGACTGGAGTTGGTTTTGGACAACAATCAATTTTGATTTTTGCCATGTTTTCATGCATCATTTTTGTTCAAAATAAAAAAAAATCCATCCATCCATTATTTTTATCTGCTTCTTCCTTTTCAGGTCTTGAGGGTCACAATGCGAGAGTTGTGGGACACCCTGGACAGGTCTCCAGTCCATCACTGGGACACAGAGACAAAGAGACAAACAACCATTCTCTCTCTCACCTACAGGACTTTAGAGTTACCAAACAGTCTAACATGCACAGACATTTTTATTTAGAAAGTTTTAAAGTTTCTTTTTAAATGTGATATGTGGAAAAACACCTTGAAATGTTTCCATATAAAAAAAAACTTGAAATTCAATTAATTTAAACAATTGATTTAATGCAGATTTGAAACCACCATTAGTCTGTGAAGTAATTTTAATAGGCCAGAAAGCAATTTTTATTAAACTTATTAAAACTTCACTTCAAAGAGTAAATTACAGCCTCAGCACAAACATTTATTTAAATGTAAAAATCCTTGTTTGAATTTATTTATTCAAAGAAATTTTACATTTTTTACATTATTTAATACACATGGAGGATGATGCTTTAACTTTAATGGTTTAAACCCTTCGACTTTTAATTAATAAAAAAAATAAGTGGGATGTTTCTTCACCTACCAACATGGATTTTGCTCCTATTAGTAATTTAGAAAGAAATTACTTCTGTGTGTAAAATAAAGAAAAAAAAAATGAATTAATCGAATCAATCTGTTCACTAAAATGCCCAACTGACCGAACAAAAAGTGGTATGTTTTCCAGACACCATTTACAGCCAGTGTTCACTATAGAACTATAGAGTAATGTTTGTTGCAGCTCCTTTTAGTACATTTGTTAAAAAGAACATTGCCTCAGACTAGAAAAGCACCCAGAGATAATGTTGGTCTTTCTGATGAAAGTGAGAGAGCACCTTAGTAAATAGATCATCACAGTTGAAATGTTGGATACTGTTTAGTTTGGATCCCCCCCAAAAAATGGAAATCAGTAACTCAGATGTGAGCAGCTTCAGGGACCCTACAAGTACTGCTTTATGATTTTTCCTTCCAGAAATTTAATTTTCACCTCAGGAAGTAAAACTCTGGAAACAAAACAAATCAATTATTAATGTCCTTTAAAGAGAACTTCTTTCGGCTTTTCCCTCTTCGAGGGTGGTCACAGCAAGACATCTTCCTCCATCTCTGTCCTCTGCATCCTCTGTCCTCACTCCAACTACCTCCATGTTCTCTCTAAATGCATCCATATATTTTATATATGTATTTTTTCCTGGCAGCTGCATTTCTAACATCCTTCTATCAATATACCCACGGTCCCTCCTCTGGACATGTCCAAACCATCTCAGTCTGGCCTAACTTTATCTCCCAGTTGTTCAACCTGTGCTGTACCTCTGATGATCTGATCTTATCCATCCTTGTCACTCCTAAGGAGAACCTCAACATCTTCATTTCTGCCACTTCCAGTTCTTTCTCCTGTCTTTTTGTCAATACCACTGTCTCCAGACCATACAATATAGCTGGTCTCACCACTGTCTTGTAAACGTTTCTTTTGACCTTTGCTGACACCCCGTTGTTGCAAATGACTGAAACTTTTCTCCATCCACTCCATCCTGCCTGGACTCTCTTCTTCGCCTCTTTACCACATTCCCCCTTTTCCTGGACAGTGGACCCCAAGTACTTGAAGTCCTGCACCTTTGTGACCTCTGCTCCTTGTAGCCTCACTGTTCCACCGGCCTCCCTCTCATTCACACACATGTACTCTGTCTTACTATGGCTGACTTTCATTCCTCTTCTTTCAAGTGCATAACTCCACCTCTCCAAGTTCTCTTCCACCTGTTCCCTGTTCTCACCACAGATCACAATAACCGTGTTTCCATCTATTTTCATTTCGAATTTTGAGCTAATTTTTGAAATCTCGCAAAAATGTAAATACAAATTAATGCGGATCAGAAGTGTTTCCATCAACTGGCTTGAAGCGCATCTACCGGGCCACGCACAGCGTCATTACGTCAGACGTCAGCGTTACGCATGTCTACAGTAAACAGGAAGTAGCGGTTGAAAACAGAACCCGGCCACACATCTCGTCAAAATGGAGAGAATATTTCAGGTATGTGTTGCTATCGGGCAAGTTGTATTTATTCTGTCATGCCAACTAGTTTTAGCGATGTTACATGTTGTCCGGAGCGGAAACAGCTGATCAGTCACGTGACGTGAATGTTCGCTACGGCAGAACTGAGTCGGCAAATCTGTTTCCATCTGTCGTTTTGCGCATCAGCTCTGTTTCAAAACCCCCCAAAAACCACCTCAAGTGAGCGTATCAACTTTTGAGCGAATTAGAGGAAGTTAACTCGAATTTTGCCGTTTCCATTCAGCTTTTCTGATGCAATGCTTCAAATGCACATCTAGAAACCTTGATGGAAACACGGCTAGTGTCATCTGCAAACATCATAGTCCACGGGGATTCCTGCCTGACCTCATCTGTTAGTCGGTCCATCACCAGAGCAAACAAGAAGGTGCTCAGAGCCGATCCTTGATGCAATCCCACCTCCACCTTAAAGCTATCTGTCACTCCTACAGAACATCTCACCACTGCTGTCCTCATACATTTCCTGTACCAGTCTAACATATGTTTCTGCCACTCCAGATTTCCTCATGCAATACCACACATATTCTTTAAATGTCCATTAAACAGAACAACTTTTTTTTAAAGTGCATTTTTTATTAAACTTGAGAAAACTAGTGTAAAAAATGTCCAAGAAAGTACAAAAGATATGCATTCTGCAACATAACCCCAGCCTGCAAAAAAATTGTAAAACTTTTTCTGGAACACAATTGAAAGAATCAAAGGGTGGGATCGCCAGCTTGTGCGCCGGCATATCTTCACCTTGAGTTGCTATCAACCATCTACATCCCATAATAAAAGCACTTACCGGTAGGTATGCACAGCCCACATATGTACAGTAACAACAAAAAAGTGCATATTAGTACATATTTTAAATTTGAAAGCAACAATCAGCCGTTCCAAACATTATTTGAAAGCTTCTGATTATGGAAGAAGAACCCAGTGCAGACAAAACTACAATTAAAGATGGTATTTAAAAATCTATGTAAAGACAATGTGCAGTTTGTATTAGTACAAAATATTCTCCTTTTTCAGAGGCAATGCATCTGAGTGCAAAACAAAAAGCGTAAGCTCAAATGTAAACTCTGTAGATCCACAAAAGACCAGTGCCACACAGAAACAAGTCAAATATGTGTCCGTCAAACACGGCCTGTGTAAATTATGTCCTGCTGAAGCGGCGCTCTCTATTTGTTCTTGTTTATAAAACTTCCCACCCTTTGAAAGAATCTCCCCAGCCTGTTTTCTTGATGGCCCCGAGCAGTTCGACTAATGTGTTCAGCAGCTGCATCGTCTTTAGAACTGCCTTTGGATTTGTCCTGAGACTGAGAGCGCCTGAAACTGGGAGGCCGAGTGCTTTTCTTTTCAAACGAAGAGAACGAATCGCACGTGACGTTCGACTGATTTCCAGCTGCGGGCCTTGAGCTTTTCTCGAGAATGGAGGGTTTCTTCCACGAGGGCTTTTTGGTGAGAGAGTTCTGCGGAGAGATTTGGGTTTTCTCGCTTTGGAAATGAGGCTTTGGAAATTTTGACGAGATCTTGACAGAGCTGCTTGTTTGGTGTATGGTTTGAGGACTAATTTTTTTAGCGTACGTTTTCCCCTCCTCATCGTCAGCGGTGATGGTGTCGGAGCTGCCACCTGAATTCAGACTTGACGTTTCACTGGTTATCATGGAGCTCTCTCTTTTCTCCGGTATGTTTAACAAATATTTGATTTTTTCGGTACTGGTCTTGAAATATTGCTGAGAGTTGTTCGATTTATTGGTCAAATCTTTTGTTTTAAGGTCCAGGGCTGCTGCAGACACTGTCCTGGATGGTGGTTCCTGCCAAATAGGATTATTAGGGTCTTGTGTGTCTTTGATACTCTTGACGTCATAGTGGGAGACAGATCTCTGATCTTCATTCAGACTTGATCTACAGCTTACAGCCTGTGCACTGTTTGCTTGTGTCCTTGTAGAATTTCCATACATGTGACCTAAGTATTCATGTGTATGCGTAGTGTTTGACCGTGGATCTGCCACACTGTGCCTTTTGTGCCAATCATCTTTCAGGGTGTCAGGGTTTGTCATTATCTGTCCAAGCTTAGGTCTGCCCAGGCTGGCATACGTAGGGTGGAAAGAGTTTCCTCTTGTGCTATAGCTTGCTTTGTCTTGAAAATCATCCAAAACCTGCAGACTTTGTTTCCTTGATGTGAAGTCATGAGAGTTAAATCTGTTCCCAGCTTCTGCAGCAGGATCCCACTGCATTGAAGAGTAGTGCAAAGACGAGTTGTGGGCTGCTGAGAGGCCAACAACAGCAGACGTGTTGATCATGCGTCTGTTTGGATCCATTTGTTCTGGCATTGGGGGCCTGAGAGCAAGAGAGGTCCTCATCCTTCCTTGCATTAAGGCACCCGTATTGTCTTGAGTCTCAAACTGGTCTAAGTAGTCCAAAGCATCTGGAGATGGAGCCTCGGGGTGTTTAAGATAAGAGTCGATCCTCCACGTGCGCATAAATGCCTTAGATGTATTCTCCAGTGTTGGTATGTTCTGCTGCAAGCAGAGTGCCTGTTTGTCAATGCCGTTATAAGACTGCCGCATGTTATGACCTCTGTATTTCTGTGGTGTTAGCAAATAATTATCCATAGAGAAGTTGTTCGGGCCATTTCCTGCATCTTTGGTTATGTTCCAGTTGCTCCCTCTGGGTCTAATGATGTGTGGAGTGTTTCCTTCTTGTCTTTCACCAGCATAGCTGTGCCTTTTTAACATATTGAAAGGTTCAGATTGAATCTGGTGAAACTGGGGCATTTGATGAGGAAGACTGATATTATTTTCAACTAAGGGCCTGAGCATGTTACCGTCCTCTTTTATTTCTCTGGTGCCAAATTTTCGTTCATTGGTTTTACGATTGATGAAGTCCAAGGATTGCCTCAAGTGGTTATTCCGCCCAAGTTTTATAGCAGAATGAGATGTTGGGGTCATTTGCTGTGTGGGGAGCCCATTGCTGTAAGACAGACCCTCCGGAGTGCTCACTTCAGCCGGAGCAGTCGAATGGGCATAGAGCGTCCGAAACTCCTCATCATAGGACTTCACTAGATGTCCGGTGATGACCTGAACCATGCTCAGGTGGATCTTCTCAAAAGACCAGGCAAAGCTGTTGACATACAAATAATTATTAATTTGATTTAAAGAAAACAAATGTGATTAAAAATAATTGATCATCTTAACAAGCAGCTCTTTGTGTTGGAGTTACGCCCAAATATTTAACTTCTGAAAAGAAATTATTTCTTTTTAAACTGGTAACTGTTCTTGTTACAACTTGTTCTCTTCAGTAAGAAATAATTTCGGCAGTTTCTAGAATGACGGCAGCAAACTTTATTCAAAGTGTTTTGTTCACAGGTTCTCCTCTTCTACTGCAGTATTATTTACCTGTATGAGCCATAAATGGCCTTGTGGCAGTCGATTAAAACAAACGTCTGCTTCATTGCTCCATGAAATTTTGCTCCTGATCGACAGACGTACTCCGGACCTTTCACGGTGCGCACTCTCATTTTCTGTTTCCGAAGCAGTGAAAGGATCATGTCA
>JBBPBX010021889.1:14246-35344 GCA_038048925.1 Garcialebias charrua
TCATCATGTTTGACGTGTAAACCTTTAAGGTTTAGACATCGGAGAGTTGAGTGGAGAAGTTTTGATGATGAACTAATAAATACTGTTTTCATGACAGACAAGTGTTTTATTTGAAGTCTCAGCAGTGTCGGGTCAGTCAGTATGACTGTTTTGCTCGAGTTTGTTGGCTCAGTAGATTTTAGAAGGCACTCTCCCATTAACAGAACAGGGCTCGTTGGTTCAACATATGATGCATTTAATGCCTTTTTTCTCAAGAAGAGAACAGTTTTAAAGTTAGTTATTGAACTGGTTGAGTATGCTGCATTGTTTTTCTTTCACATACAAATGTCAGGTGATCTCTGCTGACATTGAAGCATTTAATTATCTATAAAGATGTTAGTAGGGTCTGGGTCAGAGAAAGGAGCTGCCTGTTCGTGGCTTCACACCCTGTTCTCCAAACAAGGCTTGTTGGCTCAACACACAATGCATTTAATGTCTGATGTCCGTGGTGCAGCAAAGTCCTTACATGAGTAATCTGACCTGGCCACGTTCACGTGATCATTTTTCTTTCACCTACTGACAATCTACTGATCTTTACCAGCTTAACGTATAATTATGTTACATAAGAAAAACCACAACGTGAACCAAGTTCAACAAATGAGCTTTTCTGTGGCTTATAAATGAACTTCTCATGAAAAACAACATATCTGTAAGTTAATGGTGTTAAAAGCCATGATTCTCGCTCACTTGGGTTTACTGGGCCACTCTGTTTTGCACAAATGTAACATGTTGCATTGATGACACTTGCTGTAATTGCATCAGGCTAATCTACTGTATGACCTCTAATAAAACAAAGTGAATGAAGTGTCAATGTTACAAGAAAAATGCATTTTGTCAAAGTCAACATTTATTTATTTGTCATGTAGTACATGTGGTGGAACAAAACTGTGTACACAGGGTCCCAGTCACATCCAACAAAAGTATAAAATGTAAAAGAAAAACAGTAATAAGATCTAAGATATGAACTAAGAAAAACATTAAACTAAAAATACACTAAGCACTAGTAGTATAAACACAATACTCTGAACAGCAGCACGAACTTGAGTCTGTGTGAGCAGATGAGCTTGAATGAACACAGCAGCATGAAATAAATCAGCAGCATGAGATCAGCAGCACATAACAATCATGTGTCATCACAGTGATTATCCTGCTTAGATATTCATGAGTCTAACAGCCTCAGGGTAGAAGCTGTTCCTCAGTCTAGTGGTTCTACATTTGATGTTCTTCAACCTTGTGTCTGAGGGGAGCGGGGGAAAAGTGTGTGTGCTGGGTGAGTGTGGTCCTTCATGATGCAGGTGGCTCTTTTCCTGCATCTGGAGGTGTAAATGTCTGTGATGGTGGGGAGACTGACTCCAACATCTTCTGTGCAGCCTTCACCACTCTCTGCAAAGCTTTTCTTTCTGCAGCTGTGCAGCCTCCATGCCACACGTTGATGCTGGAGCACAGGATGCTCTCCACTGCACACCTGTAGAAGGAGGTGAGGACTGGGCTACTCAGACCAGCTCGTCTCAGCCGTCTGAGGAAGTAGAGTCTCTGATGACCTTTCTTGATCAGGCTGGTGGTGTTGTTGCTCCAGCTGAGGTTATCATTCATGTGTACACCCAAGTACTTGTAGCTGGAGACCACTTCCACCGCAGATCCTCTTATGTTCAGTGGGGTGTGGGTGTGTTTGTTCCTTCTGAAGTCCACAATCATCTCCTTTGTCTTCTTCACATTCATGTGAAGGTTATTCTCTTTGCACCAGCTCTCCAGGTGTTCCACCTCCTGCCTGTAGCTGGACTCATCATTGTTTGTGATGCATCCCACCACAGCTGTATCATCTGCAAACTTTACAATATGACAGCCTGGAAGTGTGGCTGTACAATCATATGTGAGCAGAGTGAACAGAAGAGGGCTCAACACACAGCCCTGAGCGGAACCAGTGCTGAGGGTTATGGTGGAGGAGCAGAAGTTGTGGATCCTCACTGTCTGTTTGTTAAGAAGTCCAGGACCCAGTTGCAAATGGAGGGGCTTAGTCCAAGTATGAGTACCAGTTTGTTAATCAGGGTTTGTGGATCATGATGTTGAAGGCAGACGTGAAGTCCACAAAGAGCATACGGACGTAAGAGTCCTTCTGCTGAGAGCAGTGTGGACCACAGAGGAGATGGTGTCTTCTGTTGATCGGTTCTCGTGGTATGCATACTGATGAGGGTCCTCGTTGATGTTGATGGATGTTTTGATGTGGGTCATGACCAGTTTTTCGAAGCATTTAGTGACTATCAGGGTGAGAGACACTGGCCGATAGTCATTCAGACCAGTCACTCTAGAGCTCGTTCGGACTGGGATGATGGCGGTGGTCTTCAGGCAGGTGGGAACTGTTGCCAGGGTGAGGGAGAAGTTAAAGATTTTGGCCAGCACCTCACAGAGCTGATCAGCACAATAATCAATAATCCAGGTAAAAATCTAACAAAGTTAAGTCAGGTCCTCCACTTTCACCTTGGCTGCCTCAGAGGAGTCGACAGGGGAGAGGGCGGACTCCAGATACCATCTTATCACCAGAAAACTGTCTGGTCCACTATGAGAGTGAACTACTTATGGTACTGAGTTTGTTGTGGCTCCTAGGACTGATGAAGTCCTTTGGATGAAGGACAACATATGCTGGTGAAGATTCTCAGTCGTCCAGGACATGATAAAATCAAAAAAGGCATTCAATACAGAATCAACTGGACTGTTGAAACAGCTTGTATAAAACTTCTCGGTCTCACAGCTTCCTTTCATTCAGAGTTGAAAAAGACTTCTGGACAGAAGTCGAAACGTTTTCTGCAACAAATAAAGTTCAGTTGATTCTGTATTGAACGCCTTTTTTGAAGGACAACATGTTTCAACAAAAAGAAGCCGTCCAGAGGAGCTGACTGAACTTTGTTGGTTTTTTACCTGAATGACTGAGCATGAACTTTAATGTTTTTCCCACCTGATTTCTAACGATGACAAATAGAGAAGTCATTTCATAAAACTCTCTTTAAGTCATATTTTTTGGTGCACATCTGGGCGCTCAGTAAGCTCAGTTGGTGTCATGATGGATTAATGAGCTGGTTGTGTATTTAATGCAAATAATTATTGTACTAAATGAAGAACTGGCCCCTTGAAAATCTTTATACTGACGGAGATAAAAAGTTGTTTGTTTCCATCTTGGTCTGGACATTTCTTTTGCCATGCGTCATTTGTTTTATTTCATTTCCTCTTTTCTCCCCCGATAAAACTGAATTGTTGCAGCTCCACGTCACATCCCTCTCCTGCACACGCTCAATGCTCTTTTTCTAACTTGGTTCCTCTCACCTGTGCTGACGGTAATTTGCTGGTGGCAGGAGGAGGTGAAAGGTTAGACACTGAAAGCCAAAACGATGATATTGCATCAAAAAGAGCAGAACAGCGACACAAACAGACACACAAAACCACAAATACGTACACATTAGGCATCCAGAGAGACACAAACAACACAAAGGCAGCATTCTGTCAAATAAACGCCGTTTGAAAAAAAACACACAAACAAAAACAAATTGGCACACATCTTCCAGCCTGCAGTCGTTTTCTGTTTCAGACAAAACAAACAAGTCAATCGCATGATCAAAACACAAGAGCCGATCACGAGGTCACGTCCGCGAGGTTAACAGTGCCACATGAACAAATAAAAATAACTCGTTTCTTCATTTTGTGTTGCAAAAGGGCAAATCCAAGTCCTTACTTTGCAAAAGCAAAAAATAATGGCACAGAACATTTATTAAAGCAACTCATCTAAATGGGTTTTCAGAAGTAAGGTTCATTCATTCATTCAACCTTTATTTAGTCAGGTAAATCTCATTGAGCCTCGAGGACTCATTTACAAAAGCGACCTGCTACAAACTAAAGAATGATGAACAGCAATGGTAGAATTTCCAGGGGGAGAAAAAAAAAGAAGGTTAAGCACTTTTTGACTAAATATAATGTTTAAAATATTGGCATAGAGATGTAGAAGTGTGGGCAGTGTCAACGATTAAATGATAAAAAAGGAGTGAATAGTCAAACAAGAGGGCAAGCAAATTAAATATCTATAAGTCTAAATCCTAAATACACTGAAACAATGAAATGTCAATTAAATTAAGTTTATTCTAGAACAAATGGTGCCATCAGGTTTTTAAAACATGTCTACTTTACATTTCTATAAAGTGCCATATTTGTAGTTTGAAGTGGACCAATAATTTAGGGAAAGGTCTGTTCCAAAGCAATCTATGTTGGCCGTTTTTTCAAATTGACCAACTGTTTAATGACTTGACTTTCTGGCTGTTTCTTGCTAGTTTAATGCCAACAGGTGAACAAAACTGTAAGATCCAGAAATATGAGAGCTGAGCTTTAACACCACAAAATAGGCTTTGATTTTGTTTGTATATGTTTCTCCTTTCTGCAGGGGTCACCACAACAAGGGAACTCACACGAGCATTTTAGTAATTATTTTACGCCGGATGCCTCAACCTGAGCTCGAGCTCACAGCCTCAGGAATACAAGAACAAAATGACCATTGAGGAACCAGGCACCACATCTTTGACGTTAATGCTTCCTTCCCCATTTTAACTTCAATTTATCATCAAGGTTCATGCTCAGTGATCCAGGTAAAGAAATCCAACAATGTTCAGTCAGGTCATCTGGACACTTCCTTTATTTGTTGAGACGTTTCGCCCTCCATCCGCAGGGCTTCATCAAAGTTTATCATCCCAGGCTGTGGTTGCCTGGGAGGAGTTGACGGGGGAGAGGACAGCCCCCAGAAGTCATCTTATCACCAGTAAACTGGTTGGTCTAAGTGCACTGCTTGGTGGGGAAAACAGTTTGTTTGGGTCTCCTCAGACTGATGAAGCCCTTTGGATGGAAGGCGAAACGTCTCAACAAAAAAAAGGAACTGTCCAGATGACATGACTGAACTTTGTTGGATAACTTCAACTTACCTTTGTTGGATGTGCATGTAATAGATGACATTACGATAACAAGTAGTCCCTCGACACTTCGCGGTTCAACGTTCGCAGACTGTTTCGCAGTTTTTCTATGTAAGATTGAACACGACACACGATTGTCAACTTTAATGTTACTCACATGATTAGGATGGTGTGGGATAAAAGTTAATGAAAAAATATTTCAGAGAGGCACTGCCATTTTGTAGTTTTCTATCAATAAGCCTACACTGTAACGCCAGTCTAAAGGACTACACTACCCAGAAGCTAACAGTGCTTTTGGCCGCTGCTTTCTGCCCAAATGGAGGGAAAGTTTTGCAGCGCAAAATCAGAAGCAACAATCTATTAATCTCAGAAAACTGACAGGAAAGTTGCAAATAATCCTGTAACTCAACTATCCACATGAACCTGGACGGGGTGGTGGGCTTCATGCTGCAGGGTAGGTCTGCACCAGAACCGAGCCCGACCGGAACTGAGCTGCTGTTCTGCAGAGCTGCTGAGTAAAATGTTGCAGTACTGTACAGTACATATACTGTATATGTTGTTACAATGACAGGTTTAAAAGTTTAGAACATTGCAAGAGTGTGGGAAGGGTTTATAAAGCCTTAAAATGTATAAATACTAAAATAAGTATAACGTCCCTCCTGGGTGGTTTTTCATCGTGGTGGTGTGTGGAACGTAACCCCTGCTATAAATCGAGGGACAACTGTTCCTGAATCAAAAAACAAACAGACTCTCATACTGCGTCAGTAACTTTCCATCTTGTGGTCTTTAAAGCTTCTTACTTTTGTCTTCCATTTCTCCCACCAAAATCTTTAGTGTGGTGGCAGTACTTACACTCTACTTACAGGTTTCAAAGTCAACCACAAAACTGCTTCTGCATCTTCCATGTTGTATGAAGGGTGGCAAACCTGCATTTTAGGGTGGAAAATGATCCCACAGGAAGACAGTGTCAACACTGTCTCTTGAATATGCATTATATTAATGTAAGCCTTATATCACAATTTAAATAGTCATTTTCACTGGTTTATTGTGACAGCCCTATTCTGTGCTAGTCACATCAGAGCATGGGGCTGTGCTGTATTTGATTTATTGTAATAAGGTCGGGCTTACTTTGGGTCCAGCAGCTCCAAAACTCATTCACAGCTACGAAAGTCAGTCATCCTCTCTGTAATTCTTTTTTTTTTCCCAGATGCTGTCCAGCAAAAAAAAAAAAAAAATTCTCTTTGAACCTTTTATCTGGTGAATATTTAAAGTGATGCTGGGCTTTGGCGTCATGGAATCCAAAGTAGCAGTTAAAGAGACAGTTGAGGGTTTTTGAGGAGGGATGTTTTTAATATCACCATTTGTTTCTTGCCTGGTTTTGATAACTTTTTGAAAGATCTCAGTTTAAAACATGTTCATTCAACCTTTATTTAGTCAGGTAAATCTTATTGAGCTTCGGGGGCTCATTTACGAAAGCGACCTGATGTAATTTAATTTTGACTACGTAATTTGTTGAGGTGATGACTAGTCCAAGCAAAGACCAGAGTGGGGTTTTGTTGTCCTAAAACAACTCCAGAACAAACATTTTATTGTGATTCATGCACTACACTAGCCTGGCCCTCGCCATTCCTACGCAGCTCCGCTCAATTCTCATTTCCCTTCACTGCTGGGTCTGGCATTTCTCCCATCCACAAGGATTTCTCCGGCCGATTTTTGACCGGACCAATCAGAGAACAGAAGGCGGAGTTTTGAACGACGTCGACTGACGTCGTCATTCAAAATGGCTGCCGCCACGAAGGAATTTTCAATAAAACAAGGTAAAAAACTATTATTTCTCTGCTGAGAAAAAATAGATTTCATAGCTGACGTTATATCAGAAGTGTTCCTGAGCAATCAGAGAGCAGAAGGCGGAGTTTTGAACGATGTCGACTGACGTCGTCATTCAAAATGGCTGCCGCCACGAACGAATTTTCATCAAAACAAGGTAAAAAACTATTATTTCTCTGCTGAGAAAAAATATAGTTCATAGCTGACGTTATATCAGAAGTGTTCCTGAGCTTAACAGTTCCTAAATCAATTCACGAAATGGTCAAATCTGCTGGATATTAAATAGTTTCGGTTTGATATTTTCCAAACAGCCTCGGGTGCGCTACGAAAATAAATGATAAAAAATCGAATTTTATCTCAAATGTTTCATCTAGGCCAACAGTCAGTAAATTAAAGACATATAATTACACACTGGTGGCAGAAAAAATATCCACCGAGTGGTTTCTGAGCAATTTATCTGATAGCCTGGACCTCGTCAGGCTAAACTAACAAAACTCTGCCTCCTGTTCTCTGATTGGTCCATTCAAAAATCTCCAGGAGAAATCGTTGTCTATGGCAGAGATGCCAGACCCTAGTCCAAAGCGAAGTGAAGGACATGGGTTTGGTATCAACCAGGCTAGCACTACACTAAAAAGTCCTGAATTGGACCATATTTGAATCAGAGTTGCCTAGCAGACTCAAGGTTGCAGAAAATTATACTGTGTGCCTGAAGTGAAAAATATTTTTAATCCTTATCTGACTGACTGAATTTGATCTTAATGTTTTAATAACTGTTTTATTTTTATGTGTTTAAATGTTCTTGATTTTATGTACAGCACTCTCCCCACCGGAGAACTTTGCTATGAGCGTCATCGGAGGCCGGCTGGTTACATCTCAGAACTGTTGCTATTTGGAATGTCTCATGGACAGAAATCTCACTGCCTCTATCTCAAAATGCAGCATGTGATTGTCTTAACTGCGCTCTGGTAGAGTTTTTTGATGTCTCATATGGTGTCCTGAAAGACAAAACGTGATATATCTTTTTTTTAATACCAACGCTGTGACCCTCATGGTTCTTTCCTTGTTTTCACACCTTTGACCTTCATCCCGATACGGATGGGAGAGGCCGCGCTGAAGAACATAATGTGATATGATGTCTCATATGGTCTGATAGCAGCAGCTTCACACACTAGTCCCTTTTAGGATGACTGTGCGTACATATTCATGATGTACTGGTGCAAACTTGTGCAATGTTAATAAAAGTACTCAGACAAGACAAACAAATATATAATCAATACTCTGAAATGCAGAAATTTAAAGAAGGCCACATCATTCCCCTAAATATATTTCTAATTCTAGCTCCTGTATCTTTAAAAGACCCCGTCTCAAGAAGCCCAGTCTGTTTTGCACAGGCTAGCTGATTGGTCAGAAATGATGGAGAGTATGACAGCAATTCATTTTGTGCCAAACTAGCCCCAAGACAGTGATTATGTAAATCAGTTTCCAGCTGATGTCATTAAGTAATAGAAGAAAAGCCTGAACTAGAATCCAAACAGCAGGTAGTTGTGATGCAGCATCTTCTCCTTAAAGAAAGATACCCGTTTGGTGTGGACTCAGGACAACCTGAATATTTTATTTTTATATTTTTTTAACAAAAACTTCTGGAGCGCACTCTGAAAGAAAAAAAAAAAAGTCCAAAAAGCACAAAAACCTTGTTAACACATCACTTTGCACTCCTCTGACCCCTTCTGCCACTCGGTCAACCTTTACACCACCTCCATCTCTTTTCTTCTCAAACACATATGGAGGAATGATGATCTATACTTCAGACTTCTAGACGATAAAAATAAACAATTTCAGAACTTTCTGAACTCAAACAAGGAATAGACCCAAACTCCTACATGCGATAAGTTCATTTTATCTACCAAACATCCGCTCCATATACTTGAGCAGTAGACAAAGCTGCACACACTGTTTATGTGTGTGTGTGTGTGTGTGTGTGCGTGCGTGTGTGTGTGTGTGTGTGTGTGTGTGTGTGTTAGAGAGTGGGCGACTACATGATCTTTGACATTAGGCACTGAAAAGAATCTCATCATACAAAAGTGCTCGCTAACTCATGAAGACCAAAAAGGCGGCCGGCAGGACGCTGCATGCACACACCCACACAGAGCACACACACACACTCAGTAAACACATGCAGAAAACACACGCGCATGAGGAGCATTGCTGCGTGAAGAGAGACGGAGAGGCAGAGATGAAAAGTTGTGTTTCAGGAGATCTGCCTCCGGCTGCAGATCAAGAAAACATGTTCCCCATCATGAGGGATGCTCTGTTGTGCTTTTTACACCTTTTCAACAACGCTTTGTAACAGCAGCTGAATTATTTTTAATTCAGATGAATGAGAAAAAAAACACAATGTTCTCATTTTAAAACCTTTTATAATCCATCCTTAAGAACAAAATGTAAAAAAAAAAAAAAACTTAATACTGAGAAATCCAACAAAGATCTTATTTAAATTGCAACACTGTGTTGCAGAGGGAGGACAAATCTGATTGGAGCCTGTCGGCGAAGTGAAGGTGGGAAATAAATTCAATTCAGTTTATTTATATAGAGTCACAACAGAAGCCATGTCAGGACACTGAACAGAAACATCCACATATACAAATAATAATTTAACATTATTTATAATCTGAGGAGCAGACTGCTTTGAATTTAACTCCATCACAGACTCTCATCTTGAGCAAACATGAAGGTGACAGTGGAAAGGAAAAACTCCCTCATGAGGAAGAAACATTTAGCAGAACCAAGCACCGGACAAGCAGCCATCTGCTTCAACCGGTTTGAAAAGATAGGAAGGAGGAACAGATACACAATGGCAGGTCAGGAGTCACATGTTAAGAAAAAAAATAGTCTCAAATGAAAACTATGTATGTATTTATTTATTTATTTTTGCTGCTCCTTTCTTCAGGGGTCGCCACAGTGAACTAAGTCGCACGAAGACTTGGCAATTATTTTTATGCTGGATGCCCTGCCTGATGTAACCACAGAACACTGAGCTACCACAGCCCTCTGTGTGGAGCAGAGAGCTGTCATCTAGGGCACCTGGGGGAGCAGATGGTGTGGGTTAAGGCCTTGCTCAAGAGCCAAGAGTGGAGCAAATGAGGGTGGAGGCAGGTGTGGGTGCTTCACCTATCCCACCCACATTTTGATGTCAGTACTGGGAGTTGAACGGGTGATCTTCCGATCACAGGCCCACCTTCCCTAACCTCTGCACCACCACTCCCTCAAAATTTTTTTTGAATTTTGAAAACTATTCAATTGTAACTATTCATTTTAAGAAATTAGGTTAACTCGTCCTCTATAATCTCAGGCCCAGTACACACGTAGCCGTTTATCAGTAAAATCGAACAGTTTAGCATGCGGTTTGGCCTTTCATCCACACGTGAACTCCGGTTGATGTAACTATAATAACAAAACTCCGGCCAAAGTGAAGATTTGAGAACTTTCCGCTTTCGAGTCTGCGTGTGGACTTTCAGAACCGGAGGTTTCTGCTCCAGCTCCTCCAGCTGGAGCGGCACTCACTTCACATAATGCTCTAAAAAAAGCGCTAAAAAGTCAACATACATGCTCTGACATGATTCCCAGTCGACATTTTCCTGCATTTTATTAACTTTGTACTCCAACACGGGATTTAATAGTAGTTCAACCTCACGGTCTGTCCACACAAACGAAATAAAAAAATAATAATAATAATAACAGGAAGTGTGGCTGGGTTGGAGGGTTGTGACAGCACTACACTGCCACCTATGGGTTCAGCATGTTCTTTACAACTTTACAATGTTCTGTGGTGAAAAAAACGGGACATGTAGACGAACATTTTAAATATTCGAACATGTATGGACAGAGATATTTTTTTAGCGCAAATCAGTGCTTTAAGTGGAAAAAAATAAGTGCCGGTACCCTCCCTAATGTCATAATAATATTCTTCTTCTTCTTTCGGCTTTTTTCCCTGCGTTAGGGGTTGCCACAGCGATCTAGTCGCACGAAGATTTGGCAGTTGTTTTTACGCCGGATGCCCTTCCTGACACAACCACAGACCACCGAGCAACCACAGCCCTCTGTGTGGAGCAGAGAGCTGATATCTAGGGTTCCCGGGGGAGCAGATGGTGTGGGTTAAGGGCCTTGCTCAAGGGCCCAGAGTGGGGCAGATGAGGGTGGAGACAAGTATGACCGCTTCACTTATCCCACCCACATCTTTGATGTTGTCGGTACCGGGGCTTGAACCGGCGACCTTCCGATCACAAGCGCACCTTCTTAAAGGTTCAGTATGCAGTTTCTGTAGAACTGCAGCAGTTAGAAATATTTTCAACAGGCAAAGCATTCTGATCCCTCCCCCTCAGAGCCATATGTGGCTCTGCCCCCTTGTGGTCTGTTGAATTTCAAATTCAAGCTCTGTTTTTATTGGCTGATTCAAATTCAAGCTCTGTTTTTATTGGCTGGTTACAAACTCTGTTTTTATTGGCTGGAAAATGGCGGGTCACCTTTTCTTTTTAGAAATGCTTATTTACCACCTGGAGAAGCAAGGGGACAATATTTTTTTTTATTTTTTTTCAGAGATTACCTGGCTAACATCAGTCTGTCAGGAGGTAGTGACAGAGTGAAGAAATATGTTCATAAAAAAAGCTACATACTGAAGCTTTAACCTCTTGCGCCACCACTCCCCAATGTCATAATAATGCAGGTATGCATATAATGTCATAATAATATGCATACCTGCAAACTCAGAAGGGATGAAAAAGGTGACAAACGTAAAAAACTTAAGACTTATCTCTTCAGACAGGCTTTTGGTTAATTTTGTACATTGATTTTAGAGTTTGTTATGTTTTACCTTTCTGTATAGTACTTCTGTGATTTTATGATTTTATTTTTCCTTTTGTAAAGCACTTTGTGACTCTCATGTCTGTGAAATGTGCTATATAAATAAAACTTACTTACTAACAGTAAAAACTAGTTTCTTAAATATGCTGGTGAAGATGTTTTGCCAGAAATTTTGAATAAAGTAGATGCCATTTCCTATTTTAACAAGTTGTTAAACATCTATGTTTACCTACATGTAAACATGATTCACTAACTATTTTAGAGACATCTAACAAAATAAAGTCAGGTCCTGTGGACAGATTAAAAAATTGTTGAAATTATTATTGATCATGAATCAGGATATTTTAGAGACACCTCATTTAACTAGTTCATATAGACATCATCCTGTTTTTAAATTCACTCCTGTGGCTAAAATAATAAAATTAATGTGATACTTTATCACAGTGGCTTTAGGGGTGCAATTGACTGTTATTTTGTTAATTTTTATTTAGTTTTATTTGTAACACAACATGCCATTTTACTAAACAATGGTTACACTGCATGTATAAAAATATTAACTTTACCCACACGTTGGAGGAGTTACTTCCGCTTCCCTCGCGCTCTGTCGCGCTGCAGTTTGTTTTTGTTTTTTTACAGATTTCGCTGTCCTGTCGTCTCCTCCCCCTGTCTATCCTGAGGCTGTGATTGGCCAAATGTCGCGCTCCACCAAAGATGTTTTATTGTCGTGAAGATGCATTACTCTTTCTTGAAATCCAGTCGGGGGAAATGATGCATTCTAATCTGCCACGGGTCTTTCAAGTGGAGAAGACGAAAATAAGTTCCGGAACGCACCTTACGCTTAAAAAAAGTCCCGGTACTCTCAGGGTTAAATTTTAGAAGTGGCGGAACTGGGTACCGGTGAGTTCCGGCCCACTTAAAGCACTGGCGCAAATATTCGTTTTTCAAACACCAGGCTATGTGTGTACAGGGCCTAAGCCTATGGCACAACAAGTCAACCCTTGTATAGGATTTATCAAAAAGCAAAGTCTTCAAACTGGACAATGTGTCAGCCTCATGGACAGAAACTGGAAGTTGGTTCCACAAGAGAGGAGCCTGAGAACTGAAAGATCTTCCTCCCATTCTGCTTATGGAAACTCTAGGAACCACAAGTAAACCTGCCGTCTGAGAGCGAAGTGCTCTGTTAGAAAAATATGGAACAATACAATTTGTAATATAAGATGGAGCTAGGTTGTTGAGAGCTTTGTAGGTTAGAAGTAAGATTTTGAATTCAATTTTGGATTTGACAGGGAATGAAAATCTTCAGCTCATTGAAATAATCTTGAACACTGATGTCCATCATTTTGGCCTCGATTCAGCTGCCAGTTTATAATTTTTCCTTTCTGTCTTGAATAACACATCTTTACTTCCCATCGCCCCCTCGCTGAGACGTGTAAGTGACAGTTGCCAGGGTGATAAACACTGAGCGAGCAAAGAACTAGACAGAAAAACGAATAGGACCAGAGCGGTGCTCTCTCCATGCATCGTCTTCACCTCATTCATCAGTCTGATGTTTTACACATGTCTGATCTTTCTCACACCAACACACACTTTCTTTGTCTCGCTGTCATCTGTTTGTCTCCCTCTAATACCTGTAATAGTCCAGCAGTAATGACATATATGAACAGTTATTGTCCGTGCACGTCTCCATTAAATGGCAGAGCTATTTTTATGATTCCTCTGATACGGCTGAGAGGGAAAAGCTAATGAAGCAACTGTATGGTGTGTGTGTGAGTGTGTGTGTGTCACAGATTACTCCGACAGGGTCCAATGATGACACCAAATAAAATGTTGCAGCTTTAATAGACATAAAAAGCTGCTGAAATCAGCACAAACGAGACAACAGATCTGTCTAAACTTCTAGAGAGTTTTAAAAACAGAAACATTTGATGGGAAGGGATAGGTAAAATTGTGATTTTTTTTTAAACTGCATTTAAAAAAAATATATTTTTTAAATATTTTTCCACTGAAAAGAAAAGAGTTAAAAAAACGTTGGCGTGTTTTTAATTTGATTGTTTGCAAATAATATGAATTACCGCACAAAAATGAACAAAACTCTAAATTCTGGGAAGATATATTTAAATCTGTCGACAAATATTCCCTTCTGAAGACAACCCAAGTCAAGATGGCCACCACAGCTAAATCAACCATAGCGAACAAACAAACAACAACAAAAAAAAAAGTGAAATGCTGTCAATTTTATAGACGGGCTGAAATTTGTTGTGGTAGTAGCTGAGAGTGCTAACAGATTACATGAGACATCACTAACTCCTGTGAGGTCACAACTTATTTTTAAAGTTTGACCAAATGTTTGGATATGAACTTATTTTTCACAACACAAGATAATCTTGATTTAAAACTCTGACATAAATGGCGAAAAGTGATTTACATTCCTTCAAGGAGTCTTCAATTATTTAGGGTTATTGTAGTTTAAAAATCAACTTTTAGAATATCTCAATTCAATCAAGTAAACCTAGCAGGGCTTTTCAACTAAACTGCTCAGGGGGGCACAGTGACTGGAAGCCAAGAGCTCAGGGGTCGGACAGCCAGCAAGTAAACTTGTTTTATGGTGTAAAATCTAGTTTTATTTAAAAATGAACCCATTGGTGGGCCAAATTGAGCTAACACATGGGCCTGATTTGGCCCCTGAGCCACCAGTTGAATAGCCCTGGTATAGAAAATAGCAAAAGTATAACACATGTAAAGTCTAACCCGGAATTTACACTGCATGCGTTCCGGCTCCGCTCCTCCCCGCTCCGCAGGTCGCAGCTGAGCGTCTCAAAGTCCAGTTTACACTACCTCCACTCCGGTCCGCATGCGCGGGAATTGCGAGATCGCGCGATAAATCAAGTGATAAATAAAGAAGTCAGAACAAAACAATTCATTCGGTGGAAGAAGGAGAACAACAGTAGAGACTGCCTCGCTGTTTGGTTGTTGATCTTCTCTCGTAAATGAGCGACAGGAAGTGATTTATTACATTTCAGAATAAAATACTTTTTTATTTATTTCTTGTATTGCGTTTGTAGGCGTAGTCATAAATGATAGTTTGACAGCATTTTTGTACAAATAAATCCGTATAGAGCTAGGATTAGTCCGCCCGTGGTGATTTTATTTTGTAAATACGGATGTTGTGCTCGTTCCTTTTCCTGTTGGTGCGACGTAATCTTTAAAAGTTGACTCCGGCACAGCTCCGGCGTCCGGCAGAAATAGGATCGAGGTCTATTTTGACGGACTGCCGTCCGCTCGCCGCCGCCGTGCGGAGCCAGTGTAAACGCTCTCATTGATTATAATGGGTGCGTATTTGCTGCGGCGGTCGGACCGGAGCGGACCGGAGCCGGAACGCATGTAGTGTAAATTGGGGGTAAACCTTTTGTTTTAATTAACACAGATTGTGCCTCCTTTCAACCTGCAGCTTCTTTAGCATGTCACAAAACATGGTTTTTGAAAGGATGGATTCTGTTTAAATGCATTTATAAAAACAAAAACAAAAAACATCATATACTACGACAGCACTTTAGGGCCACACTAAGAAGAAAAAAAGCCATACAATTATAAGAACAAAGTCGTATACAAGACTTTCTTCTTTTTTTTTTTACAGCTCTCGTTTTTCCCCCCCACGAGTCAGATCCACGACGCCACCTGTCAATCAATCCAATAGGCGTGTCAGCAAATGACCAATTCAAAGCTAAAAGCTTGTTACCTGCAGAGCTGCGCTGCAGCCCATCAGAGCTAACACCTGACTGTAAGCAGGTTCAAAGTCCTCATACTGATAATAATCTGAAGCAGATGTGCTGACAGATTAACTAGCTCTTGATTTGTAAAACCAAAACCAAAGTATAACTTAACAAGATGCTCAACATTCTTTATTTTACCACAGTTTAACTGCAGTAAACTCTGCTTTATCGTGTCGGAGTTTGGATAATATTACGACTCATTTAGCTTTGGACTGGTCATTTGCTGACACGCCTACTGGATTGATTGACAGGTCGCGTTGTGGATCTGACTCGTGGGAAGAAGAACAAAAAGAGAGCTGCAAAAAATAAAAAATAATTTGTACAACTTTATTCTCGTAATATTGTGGATACAAATTTTTTTTAGAGTGGCCCTAAAGCTCCGTCATAATATAGTCATTATAGAGTTGAGAATAAGTAAACTCATGTAACTGTAAAAAACTGAAACAGCTTTAGCAAATTTAATAAAGTAGAACTGAACATTGACTGAGCTGTTTGCTGAGGATTTTTGATATTAAATATAGATGACTATTTATGAGCAGAATAAAATTAATCAAAAGGTCACGTGGTCTTCCTGAAGCTACATTTACATGTTTATTTTAAAAAGTGGTGACCTGCTCGAGTTATCCCTCTGTTCAAACTGTAGATATTTACACATACTCTGGAATGAGATATATTTAAATCCAAGTCAACAAAACGTGATTTTTTCATTCATTCATTCAACCTTTATTTATACAGGCTAGCCTCGTTGAGTCACGGGGACTCATTTACAAGAGGGGTTGTTTTGGTTTGGTTTTGGTTTTGGTTTGGTTTGGTTCACTTCACAGCGACTTGATATCAGGCGGCATCACAGGTCAATATGTGAGAGTGTGCATGCTCGTCTGCATCGCTTGTCTTTATGTGGACCAGTGATCTGTCCAGGTGCACCCTGCCTCTCACACACTGACTGGAGACAGGTACCAGCTCTCTGCAAACCCACAAGAAAAAGGGATTGAAAGAAAATAGATGGGAGGACAGGAACGATTTTTAAAATAATAATTAAATAAATGTTGGGAGGGGGTGAACAAAATAAACAAACAGGTTTGTTCGTAGAATCAAATCAGTGAGATGAGAGAGCACGAAAGGGTCATTGTGCAGTTTGTGCTTCTCTGCGTGTTAACAAGCTCGTACTTTGCATGTCGCCTTTGGCAGCTTCGGCTCCGTGTCGTCAGAAATGGACCGACTGCAAGCCGCTGTCAAAATGCGCTACGGCAGGAACTCAGTGCACAGCGACGAGAAAATATTTGACCTTGAGATGAGTGACCCGTGGGTTTGGCTGATGTCATTAGCTCGTTTCTGTGAGCACACACAACCAGCAAGGTTGATAAAGAACAAGTAAGCATGAAATGACTGGAAACGACTCGTCTTTGAATCCTTTCAGCTCTAAAATCATGTATCCGTCATCCATCTGTCGTTGTTGCTCTATATAACCATTTCCTCTGCCGCAATCTGCAGCTCAGTGCTCCTGAACCTAAAGGAATAAAACACTTTTGAGTTAAAGACTCCTCCATTTGTCTCTTTTTCAGATGCTGCAATTTACTTAACATCAGTGGCCTCAAACCTTTTTAAGATAAGAGCTGCTCGGAGAAGAGAGAACTAAGACTCTCAGCTGTTCTCTCTCGTTTTACTGAAGAAACCGAAGATGACATCACTGTGTGCGTTCACATTCAGACTCGCTCTCATCTTCTTGCTTCCCCTCATCATTAATGATCCGTTGTTCTGACTCATTAGCGGTGGCACCAAGTGTGACTTTGACACATGCGGTTCAAGGCCTTTATTAGGCAACATTCACGTGCACATTGAAGACAAATGAAGCATATTTAAGATTAGTGTAAGAACGCTTGAATCACCAGGTAAATAACGTTGGTGAATTGGATCAGCTTGTATGTACATGTTCAACACAAACGCCGCGGTGCAGTTTATACCTCGAGCAACACGTTCACTTTAACCTCGATAAAATATGGGAATAAAATGATTAGTTTCGTAAACCTGTCAGAGAGGGAGTGTGACCATAAGCTAAGGCCAGACGGGCATTATGAGAACATGTTGTCTCAGTCACAGAAGCATCTAAAGCAGGTTCCTTCAGAGCAGGGGTGTCAAACTCACTTACAAGAGGGGGCCAAAATTAAATCCTTTTTCAAACTAAGGGCCGGTTTCAGAATCTACATTAACTCAAGTCAGATACCAAACATGTTTTCTTGGTTGCAGGTTCCTCAAAAAGACTTTGATTGGTCTCATTTGACGTTTTCTGTTGCACTTTTGACATCATCATAATAATAATAATGTCACACAATGTCATCACTGTAAAGGCTGGTTTATACTTCTTGTCGCACGTCTTTTACCCCCGTTGAGTGAACCCAGCTTGCGTGTGTCACCAACCGCATTGAGTGTTTATACTTGGAAAGATGTGGAGGATACATTATATTAAATCCCTCCCTCTTCCCTCCCACTGCATACGTCGGCGAGTTTCTCTCCTCAGGACCATGCGGGGGGGTCTCCGCTCGCTTTAAACACGCATTTTTACGCATAACAGCGGAGTTTTCTTTGTTTTAAAAGCTGCACGCGATGCGCGATCCTCTTCATTTTGTCAACTTTACACGCGCGTGCTTTAGCTCCTGTGTACGCGCACGTGTTCGTAAATATATATATATATATAATAATACATATGTATTGGCATGTGTGTGTTGGGGGCAATGCGCAAAGTGTGTGGTCTCCAAGCTCCCTCCACCCCCGCAGAGACGCACGGTTTGCGTGTGCGCGCGCACACACATACGAGTTTCTCTTCAAAACTATCCATGTCAAAACAAAAACCGGCTTCTGGAAGAGTAGCGGGTACGCCCACAAACTTTGAACCAATCACACGCTCCGAGCCGCAACCTCCGCATCTCGCAGTTCTGACTGGGGGCCATGTACAAGACGGCTGTCACCGGGGGATCGCAGCGGGAGTGCAGACGGAAGTTGCGCAACTTTTTTTCACTCAACGGGGGTAAAAGACGTGCAACAAGAAGTATAAACCAACCTTATGTTTCCATACAAGACGAAATTAGTCTCTGCATTTAACCCATCCACCACCAGGTGGTGCAGTGGGCAGCTATTGAAAGCGCCCAGGGGGCAATTTGGGGATGAGGTGTGCTGCCCAGAGACACCACAAGATATGCAGTGACCGGAGATCGAACCTGGGTCTTTCGGGTCCCAAGCCGGCTGCCCTGCCTCAGCACCATCTTGGCCCCCTCATCAAACGTTACTGAAATAATTCAAGTGAAAAAAGTATTTTACATTTAACATATCATCTTGGGGGCCAGATGAGAGGTCAACAAGGGCCACATTTGGCCCCCGAGCCTTGAGTTTGACATTTGTGCTGTAGAGTTCCCACATATCAAAACTCTGCAAAACTTCCTAATGTAATGCAAAAAAACAAGACAAGTTTTTAATACATGTTTCTTTTACAGTACAGAATATTACGATTGTTTTTTTCTCAGGATGGTGACTTATTTTTATCACCTTACACAAGCAAAGACACACTTTAAGAACAAATGCTAGAGGATTGTGCAGAAGTCTTAAACCATTCATCTATTTTTTTTATTTTTTTTGCTTTCAAGTAGGCAGATTTTGTGTTAATGTTTGAAAGGGATTTGATAAAATTTTCAGGCTTTCTGAATGTTGTAAAGATTTTTGTAACTTATTTTTCATTTATTTTCAGTCCACACTTGACCATTTTCTGAACGTGTTTGAATGTTTTGAAGGAATGTTTGCAAGCTCAATCAGCAACAACAAAAAGGTTCAATCGTGTCATCTGGACCAGTTTCTTTAAGAGAGAACTGTTTTGTCCCCCATCCAGAGGACTTCCTCAGTCTGCATCCTGCCAACCAGATCTGTTCCATAGGTAGATGTCACTGCTGTGTTTCAAGACAAACTCCAGTGGGGATCTCAGAAGTAAACTTGTAACACATGAAGAACACACCCTTCCAAAACAACCAGTCATCAAGTACAACAATCAAATCTGGTAGGTAAAATGCCAACAATCTCCATCAATCTGTTTGACAGGCCATAGACTGAGGAAGTCCTCTGGATGGGGGACGAAACGTTTCTCACTTAAAGAAATTTTTATTTATTTATGTAATTTTGAGCATTTTGGTGTTCCATAGAACAGGTGTCCAGTCCATCACAGGGACACATAGAGACCAACGAGACAACCATTCACTCTCTCACTCACACCTAGAGACCATTTAGAGTTACCAATCAGTCTAACCTGCATGTTTTTGGCCTGTGGGAGGAAACTGGAGTATGTGGAGAAAACCCACGCATGCACGGAGAGAACATGCGAACTCCACCCTGAAAGATCCCCGACTGGGATTTGAACCGGTGACCTGCTTGCTGAGAGGCAGCAGCTCTACCAACTCAATCTGTAAATCATTCAGGCACATAAAGACTCTGCGACGATGACAAATAACAGAAAACGTAAGGACTCGACTTTACTGTATATTGGATTTGTAGACAGCTGTTTACCAGTGGTTGGTTAAAAATACACAAATGGTTTTAATTTATCTAGTTTAATTTGAAAATCGACCAAAAATGACACAGTTTGCCACATATTCTATCAGCAACAAAAGGATGATCCCTGAAGGACGGTGCATCTCGTCACTGTTATTTTTTTCTGTTTCCTAAAAACAAGATTTATTTTTCTCCAACAGTTCTTGTTAGCCCTCTACTTGTAGCTGCCAAAATTCAACAAAACGTTTAAAAGACCTCCAAAAAGACCACTCTCTATAAAAAATAAAAAAGACCTCCAAAAAGCCTAAAGAACTATTAACTGAGACTACTTTTAAAGATTACAACAAAGTCTGGCTGCTAGGAGAGAAAATGCCAATAAATAAATTAATAAACATCCAGTGTGGTTTGAATATATTTACAGTACTGTACGTAGTATGGTTTCATACATTAAGACTTTACGGTTCTCAGACACCTCTAGTCAAACTACATTTGTGTTCACACAATCTGCAACATATGACTCACAGATATATACAGGTAGTCCTCAACTAACGACGGTCTCGAGTTACGACGTTTCGTGGTTACGACACGCATCTCCATTAAACAAAAAATATATATAAATATATATATGTTTTGAAAATTTTATTTTGAAAAGCCGAGTTACGCAAATTCCGGTTAGCTGCGGAGGCTACAGCTGCCCTGTACTCTCTAAAAAAGCTAAGTCTGGTCCGGACATTCAAAAAACAAAACAAAACTTGTAGGACAAAGTTGGACAGGCAGCAGCTGTGGAAAAGTAGCTGTTTTATGGACGGCGGTTTTACGACGTAAACGAATGGAGAATCTGGAGGAGGGATAGAGGAACGGAGGAAAGGCTTCACCAGCATTCCAGAGTAGGAAATTAACTATTTTTTCCCTTCATTGTGGCTCTGAAATGTATGTGTTTTTTGATAATTATGTAGGGTACTGTGTAAGGATAGGCTAAGTGCTTGGTAAAATACAGTACTGTACGAATAAGGTGCAGTTTCGACGTACATTCCGACTTACGTTGAAATTCGGGTTATGACGCAGCGTAGGAACGGATCTCCGTAGTAAGTCGAGGACTACCTGTATATATATATATATATATATATATATATATATA
>JBBPBX010021890.1:0-38166 GCA_038048925.1 Garcialebias charrua
GAAGAAGAAGAAGAAGAAGAAGAAGAAGAAGAAGAAGAAGAAGAAGAAGAAGAAGAAGAAGAAGAAGAAGAAGAAGAAGAAGAAGAAGAAGAAGAAGAAGAAGAAGAAGAAGAAGAAGAAGAAGAAGAAGAAGAAGAAAAAGAAGAAGGGACTGGGCCCTACTGCGCATGTGTGGGCAAGTTCCACACACAGCTCTGCCGCTCCTTTGAGACAAAGTGGTCTAGTACTGTAAGTAACAACTATTTTATATATTTGTAGACATTTCTCTATGTAAAAGATAGCTGTGCAGATGTAACTTCACATTACAGTTACAGCCGACCGTTATTGTAATTTTGGTAAAATTGAGGGTTTTTGAGTGGTGAGTGCTAATGTTTTAGCTTAGCGTTAGCATGCTAACTTTATCAGTTCACAGTTTATTACGGAAAGTTGCTTTAGGAGATATGTAGGCTGCTGAAAGCAACCTTTATTACACAAGTTTATGCCGAGTGAATCCTGTCTGTGATTTTTTTTTAATATCTTAAATGCGCTCCACTCCAGTTGTATCAATTCAGCTAAGTTGATTAGCTTAGCTTCACGTTGCACGTGCGTTAGCGAGTTCACGTTACGGTTACGGCCTGACTGAAAATGTAATGGACTCTGTCATTAGCTGGTTATTAGTAAAATGAGCAATATGTGACAGTTGTATGTGGGGAAAATAGTGCAGCAGTTTAACAAATAAGTTGGAGCCACGTTGAAATCCTGAAGGAATAAAGAGCTGTGTAGCCAGCTCCTATCACCAGACTATTAAAATAAACTGACAATAAAAAGTTATAAAAGTTATTAACTCTGCAGATAGAAAGGCAAGCCCAACTCATTCTGCATTAATTTTAACTCTAAATAACGTTAAACAGGAAAACTAATTATTCTGGCTGATAACATAAATTTCAAAGGGCTAGAATATTTCAAAGTACCATATTTCCTTGATCTTTGATGACATATGGTCATGGATAAGTGTGCCTGTGGAACTCTCTTCCTGACTGTCTAAGAGCCCCACAGTCTGTGGTTGACTTTAAGAGCGACTTGAAGACCTTTCTTTTCGACCAAGCATACTCTACCCCCTCATGATTCTACTTTTGATCTTAGCTGATATTGTTATTGATTTTAATTTTTTTATTACTTGTTTTATTGACATTTAATTCTGTTGCTACTTGTAGCACTTTGAGATTTTCATTAATGAAAAGTGCGTTATAAATTGAATTCATTATTATTATTATTATTATAAAAGTTTTCTTTTTTTTTTTTTACAGGTTTGTGTGGAGGTGCAAATACTGTGAGTTTCTAACAGAGAAAAGGGGTAACCTGTTAAAACATTACAGGTTAAAACATGGAAGCTTCACCAGAAATATAACCTTTCCTTGCTTACATCAACAGTGTTTATGCTTGGTTGATGAAATGCAGAAGAGAACTCCAGATGGACAACTTGTGAAAGAGAAAATGGACCTGATGTTTGCATTGAGAAGAAAAGAGCTGGTGGAGTCAGAACCTGCAATATGTGACATGGTGAAATGTTGGCCTGCTCGTTTTACAGAAGATCAAGTAAGTTCATGATTAAAATAATAAGTCCACAAAAAGGTTAAAAACAAAACAAATGGACTTTATTTGTAACTGAAGACATTTTGCTTCTCATCCTTTCTCAAGCTTTCTCAATTCAAAGAAACAATTGTGGGATTGAAGTTATAAAGCTGTGGTATTTTTAAGCTTGCATAATACAGGTAGTCCCCGACTTCCGAGCGAGTTCCGTTCCTGCGAGGTGCTCGTAACACGAAAATTCGTATGTTGGAACACGAAGCACATGTTCTCGTAAGTCCGGATTTTCGCTCGTAAGTTGGAACATTTATGCTAGCGCTACTACGAACACTCGTTTTTCATCAAAAACGTTCATATTAGTTCATAAACATGGTCGGAAACGTGTTTCCAAATGGTTAGCTAACACACATCTAACACACATCTAAAAACACATAAAAATGCTGTAAGTGCTGTAAGTAAGTCCGGAACCTCGTATGTAAGAGCGCTCATAAGACGGGGACTACCTGTAATATTTTTTCATGCGTCTGTCTTTCCAATAGGAAGCTGCCATTATAGGACCCAAATATATTTGTTACCCATCCAGACTGTCAGCACAAACTGTCATTGTACCTTGTAGGATATGAGAGTTGCTGTCTACAGCTACCTCTATCTGTTAGGTAAGGGAATTTGTATTGTGAGCAGGTAATTATTGCAAAATTAACTCCAACAGCCTGATGCAGGACTCAGATTTCAGATTATCCTGAAGGGGTGTATTATGCAGTAATGCCCTGCTCACTGTGCACTATCCTGCTTATTAAAAGGTTACTTGCCAACTAAAATCCATAATTTGACACAAAATATGAATACAGGTAGTCCCCGATTTACGAGCGCTCTGATCTGCGAGGTTCCAGACTTACGAGCTGCACATTTTTGGAAAAAACGAAAAAAATACTGAGTTTTCATGTGTTTTTTCACTTCAGTTAGCAAGTTAAGCATATAAACACACGTTTCCGATCATTTTTATGCACTCAAAAGTAGTTTTTAGATGAAAATAGAGTGTTTTTAGGTGCGCTAGCGAAAACCGTTCCAATTTACGAGCGGATTTCCGGATTTACGAGCGAAATGGCGGCCGTTCCAAATTACGAGATTTCCGGTTTACGAGCGCCTCGTTGTAACGGATCTCGCTCGTAAATCGGGGACTACCTGTAGTCTTTTCTATAACAATGGTGTGCTACACAGAAGTAACGGACGTTAGAATGCTGAAATTTACAAATCATAATTGAATAACAAAGCTATTGAATAATACAGTATAGATTGTTGTGGAAGCCATCAGAGCTTAAAGTGTCAACTTGGATTCACAGAGGTCACACAACCACAAACAAGCAAAGCAATAGACAAGCAACTCCTGTGTTGTGCACAGTACATTGACTTTTTGTCCCAAAAAAAAAGTTTGACTAGAAAAATCTAAATAAGTTAGGGGGCTATGCGTTTTGCTTCCGACCATGTCTGTACCTGTGCAATTTTTATTGGTGCCCTCATGCTGGTGCTTTCAGCTAAGGTTATTAGTTGTTGAGATGTGATACTGGAACATTCTCTGTATTTTGCAGGTATGCATGGAGTTCAACAGGATTGTTGGCAAGAATCTCAAGCAGGAATTCGATGAGAGCATCGATCGACATAGTCCTCGTCTTGTCGAGATTTTTCGATCCAAGAGAGGGAAAGTTGGCCAAGTGTTGACACAGCTTTCCCAACAGACCAGGGTTGGTCCTATTGTTTTCTGTAGCTCATGTCTTCAAGTGTGACTATTCATCTTAATGCTTCCCATAGAAAATGTTAGATTTAAATCAAAGGTTTTAAAAACAAGGCTGTGAGTTTCTGAACTTCACTAAAACTTTCAGAGAACTTCAGTACAACCTGCTAGCTCTTCTCAATGTTGTAACAGTATGTTAATCAACCATGATGCATGTGTTCTTAAATTTTAGGGAATACCTTCAAAAGTCCTTGATGTTGATGTTTATAAAGGTGTGAGAACTTCACATTGTATAATGCAATCATTTGTACTTGTTTGCTCACTTGTGTTTGTCATTTTACTGCCCAACAGACTGCAGAGCTTACTGATATTCGAACACTGGTGCTCAGAGGACTTCCTGTTATCCTTGGTGACATGAACCCCACAGACCTACAAACCAGCCTTTGTAAGTAATTTTATTATCTCAAAGATGACCTAAAGGAACAATGTAAGGTGCTGAAAATATAATAAAAATGTGTACACTGAAATGAACATAGATTTTTCAAAGTGTCTAAAAATACAAATTGCTGTGACCATGTCCACAAAAATACACTGCTTATTTTCTTACACTGATCCTCCTGCTGCTTCTCTAAATTGGGGAAAATTCTGTCCACCATCTACATGCTGACCACTTAGGCAACCCCACTTTGAAAAATCCAAACTATCCCTTTAATTTTCATTTACCCGTATGTCTTATGCTATGCTGTGTTGAGTTCATGTCATGAACTGTTATGCTTATGTTTTATGCTATGCTGTTTCATGAGGGAGTGGTGGAGCAGAGGTTAGAGTATATGGGCCAGTGATCAGAAAGTCACCAGTTCAACTCCCAGGACTAACGACGTCAAAATGTGGGTGGAAAAGGTGAAACATCCACACCAGCCTCAACCTTCATTTGCCCCACTCTGGGCCCTTGAGCAAGGCTCTTAACCCCCACCATTTGCTCCCTAAACAGGTCTCTTGAAAACAGTTTTTGTGACTCAATGGGACTATCAGTAGAAATAACGGGTAAATATAAATGTTGGGATTTGAGCCTGGACAGACAGATGTGGGAACCCTGGTGACAGTTCCTGTATTTGAAAAAAAAAAAAAACCTGTGAGCATAGTTTTAAACAACTGAAAGAATACGGTATCGTTCCACACTAGCACATGATCATGTGTCCTTTTGTGGAGCTTAAAGGGATTGTGACATGATTTTTTTACTATTCATAAAATTGCTCAAAATATATATATATTTATCATTTAAATATGTTTGTTTTTGCAAACAAAATGATAAATCACTTTAATTTTGCTTTAAAAGTGATTTTGAACTTCAAGCCGTGTTTAATCATGGGAAATCCGATTACACTCGAACGCACCATATGTGATGTCACACTGGGCAGAGGGCTGTGGTGTCTTTAATAGCGGACAATTTAAAACTGGACGAATTTAGCAATCTATGTGAAGATTTGAGCTATTTGTCTTCATTTTGGGAAGCAGAAAATAGTTTGGGTGATGGAACAAGAAACAACAGGATCTAATTTAGGTCTGATGCTGTATCAGACTTCCTTCATGTCGAGCTGCTCATACCTGCGCACTGTGACAAGCCCAGAGCTCTGCCCGGTGTGACATCACAGATGGTGCGTTCGTGTGTAATGGGATTTCCCATGATTAAACACGGCTTGAAGTTCAAAATCACTTTTAAAGCAAAATTAAAGTGATTTATCATTTTGTTTGCAAAAACAAACTTTTTTTTTTTCCATTTATAGATGGCCTCCCTTCACACCTTATAGCCATCCTCTCACTCCAATATGTATTTTTTTTTATTAATAGAGAGAAAGAAAGAAAGAAAGAAAAGAGAAAGTGAGACAACAAAACAACAATTATCCACAGAAAGAGCACAATGCAAACACACCAAACCTCCGTACACAATCCTGCAAAGCACATGACAGAACACAGCAACTAAACATACAAACATAAAGACTGATAATATTCATGACCTTGCAGTAGATTTCTATAAATACACATACCCATACCTACAAATATATATACAATATACATACATATATATTTATATTCAGTTATATACTGTTTGCTTTCCTAGATCAGCAAGGTAATCACAAGGTGCGTGACAAGCCCTCACTGCAGCCTACCTGCTAACAGGGTCTATTGAACTGTTCCCGGAGTTTGGGTATTACCCGTAACTATGTGGGACTGCTCCGACTAAAGGCTGGTAATAGGGGAATTCATCTGGGCAAATTCACTTCCTAGCTTCCGCGAGTCACACCCCCTTTTTACACCCGGTGCCTCTCTCCACCTTAGCTGCGGGGGACCGGAGAGGTTAGCACAAGGCAACTCGTGTTAACGGAAGCTTCCCCTTTGTTCAAGCTGGCTATTGTTACTGACCCAGAAAGTTTTAGGATCCAGAAGGTTGGACCCTGGGGTGTTGTTTTAATATAACATTAGGTGCTAATGCTTAACCTTTCAAAACCTCCCAATATTTGATGTTATCTTTGTGAACCAAACTTACATTTCCATGGACAAGTGGATGATGAATAAAAGTCAAGAATTTTACGTTTTGTTTATTTTAATCAATTATTTTGCAGGGAAGGATCAGCGTTTACAGCATAACAGTACAATTAATTATTATGATTATAAGTAAAGTAAAAGTATTAATTCACCAAACAATCCTCAGACCTGATGTTAAGTTGCTCGATCTGCATAGAGTCTTTGAGGAGGTTCTTTTCTGGAGTCCAGGCTGGAGAGGCTCGGAGGGTCGTCTCATTGATGTCACACAGTTAACACTTCCAATACCCATCCAGTCTTATGGACCAGACTTAGAGCGCTTAATCATAAGAAACTTCCTCATCCAGCTTTATGAGCTAGAGTTTAGAGTACACTCACTCATTTCCATCTCATCTGATTTTAAGAATCAGAGTTAGAGTGGTCTTCTGCAAACACACGTCTCTCCTGACCTTAAGGATCAGGGTTTAGAGTTTTACTTAAAATCTTACCCAGTGGATGTATCTCCCCAGAGCCCTCCGGATTATCAAGCAACCTCGAGCCATTAAGTCTCTAAGATAATTGAATTGTCTATTTGCTTCCGCTCTATCCGCTTTTAATTTGATTTGATTTAAATCTAGCTGAAGCCAGGATTCAGTAAGGTGTCTTGCGGGCATCCCTTTTCATTCCTCAAAGTCCCTCGGGGACCGAGAGGGAAAACCCGAAGCAGTCGCCTTCAGTCCCTGGGGACTGAAGCTCACCTCTGACTCCCTGCAGGTCTGATCTGAAGAAACAAGTTTTGCTTCGTCCTGGCTGTCTGGGTAAAAACTATCCAGTCTTTCCTTAAAGCTTAAAAAATGAAAGAAAAGAAGTCTCTCCCCAGGACGCTTGCTTCTTCCTGTCAGCACGGAGTCGATCTGAACCACGCTTTGGGTCTTCAGTGGAGCAGGTCAGCTCCAGTTACTCGATGTCTGATGTACAGCTCCTCGACCGCATCATGACAACTTCGGACAGCCCGGTCCTGAAGGAACAGGGCGTTTAAATATAAATCTTAGTCCCGCCTTCTCCCTAGGAGGAGGGGGGTAGCTAGTCTGTGATTGGCTAGGTTTGCTTGCTTGGGCAGAGCTGCAGTTCTGTTCTATTCTTGCAATCTCTGCTTGAAGCTACATGATCCCTTATTAGGTAATGAATTTGCTCTTTGTGCTCGAGGCTGAATGATTCACCAGGGGCCTGGGGGTTGACACAACTCTGGTCAGTTAGTTGCATCACTTTTTCCAGTAAAGTGTTTGCAAGTTATACTTTTACAACATGTATGTTTTGCAAGAGACCACTTTTGTCACAGAACCATCTTTGAAACATAGTAACACATCATTACAATTGTTATTATAAGAATGATTAACTCTTCATCATAATAACATCACATATTAAATGATTATATTGGTTACCACCAGGTCTCACTTGATTATTTTCAGTCAAAACACATATACCATGATTATTGGTTAAAATCATATATCTCATGATTATACTGATTAAAACATGTTAATATTAAAACCAATTACGGTTAAACCAAGTTTAGATAAAAACATATTAAAGTTAGAACAAGTCTTTGGCTTCATGTTTCTCCCTTCTGCTCTCTGTTGCAGTTCAGGAATGTTCGTGTATGAACTTAAGAATGTGGCTGCTTGCTTTTAGGAAGTGACTTTCTTCATGCCTTTCACAACTCTTAACTGTTAAACTTTAAGACACAGTTAACTTCTCTTATTTACCTTAACTTTATGACTACAGTTTTTATTATTCAGACTTTATAGGCTTTTCTAAGGTTTAAAACAATTATTCTTTTCTGGTCCTTTGCAATGCCTCTTGTGCTCAACTTGCCTGTCTGTGTGAGCGTGCGTCTGGGCGAGTGTGTGTGTGTGTTTACTCATGGTGACTCATTGTGGCTTTCCACAAAACTTCTTCCACAACCTGTTCTTCGGTAAACCTTAAGACATAGTCAAACTTCTCTTATTTATTCTATCTCTTTCCTCTGGTTCTTTTGTGTTTCTTTGGGCTCGCCTGTGTGTGTGTATGGATGGGTTGCTTGCACTAGCTGTTTACCTATGGTGGTATGCTATTATAAGGCTCCTTCTGTGTTAAATATTCCTTACAGCTGCACCTTTAGAGCAAAGTCCGATAAGAACAGAATACATCTTTTCATGAGTTGCACCATAATAATGCTGTGTGTTGGTTTGAATTCCAACAATAACTTCACCTTATCCGACAATACCCATCTACATACATCTACATATACATCCCTGCATCGATTTGTGTGTGGTTGTGAGCATGCATAAGTGAATAAGGTCCCTCCAATAGAACATTTAGTAGCGACTGTGAAGCATCAGAGACCCGTCCCCCCAAAGCCCGAGACAGACGAAGGGGTGATCAAAGCCCAAGACCCCAGGTAGGACCCTGAGCCCAGAGTCCCCAGGACCACCCGAACAGGACGAGCCACTCGTCCACTCCCCAGATCCGACCAAGTGGAAGAACCGGACGAACCCCACCAGGGACCACACACAATGACGCCCCGGTGTCAACAGCGACAAATACACAAGCCCCCGCCGGAGCCCGCCGTACCGACGTAGCCCCAGGGCCGGTCACCGAGGCTCGGGCACCGGGGACGCCCATCCCTCAGGTCCAGACCCGACAGGACCAGAGGACCCGAGCCCCACCAGGCAGCCACCAGGCCGAGCCGACAAACGCCCAAGCGCCCAGCCCCAGATAGTGAGGGCCCCAAGCACGCCCGCAGGCAGAGGAACACCCACCAGGGGGCCACGTGGCAGGAGCGCGACACTAAGCAGCCTCAGAAGTGTCAGAGAGGGGGCAGTCCAAGTCCCAGCCTGACACTTAAACATTCATACACAGACACACTCATTCAGACCCACCAAAAACAAACATATTTAAATGATAAAATATATATATTTTGAGCAATTTTATGAATAGTAAAAAAATCATGTCACAATCCCTTTAAACTAATACACAATTTACACAAGGAAACTAAGGCTGCATGTTATGATAAAACAGAAGATATGACAAATATTGTAATTCATTTATGGAAATCATTATTTTTGATCAATTAATCATGGCTGCTTAACGATAATTGTCTCTGTTGTGCTCTTGTCATTTATTAAGGACTCAGATGATGATGACTTGTTCTGCAACATTGACATTGGGATTCTCCTCGTTGAACCTGAAGGTGCTGTGCCCTCATCCTCCTTGCATCTCAGTCCAGCCTCTCTGAAAATCATCATGGAGGGAGAAGTCGTGTTGGCCAACATTCAAGACCTGCCAAAAGCTATGTGCATTCTCTTTGGACTTGTATATGCTATGCCTTTCAACTACCTCAGTTCTATGAAGTCCACATTCCAGTTCATCCAACAGGTGTCTCCATCTATCACCTGTGCGTCAACACCTTGTGCCTAACAGTGAGTTGAACTTGCTTTCTGACTGTGTTTTATGTTTTTATTGCAGGTCATGACCCTGCTTTAACTTCACGTGTTCATGTTTGTGTCTCTTTCAAAAGACAAAACCTGCTGCACCTGACCTCATGTACAGACCTGTGTCCTCTGCTCTCTCCTCCTGCCTCCTGCAGCTCCTCTCCATCCATCAGCTGTGCGTCAACACCTTGTGCCTAACAGTGAGTTGAACTTGTTTTGTATCTGTGTTTTATGTTGTTATTGCAGGTCATGACCCTGCTTTAACTTCACATGTTCATGTTTGTGTCTCTTTCAACAGACAAAACCTGCTGCGCCTGACCTCATGTACAGACCTGTGTCCTCTGCTCTCTCCTCACCATCCTCCTGCAGCTCCTCTCCCTCATCACCTGTGCGTCAACACCTTGTGCCTAACAGTGAGTTGAACTTGTTTTGTATCTGTGTTTTATGTTGTTATTGCAGGTCATGACCCTGCTTTAACTTCACATGTTCATGTTTGTGTCTCTTTCAACAGACAAAACCTGTTGCACCTGACCTCATGTACAAACCTGTGTCCTCTGCTCTCTCCTCCTGCAGCTCCTCTCCCTCATCACCTGTGCGTCAACACCTTATGCCTAACAGTGAGTTGAACTTGTTTTGTATCTGTGTTTTCTGTTTTTATTACAGGTCATGACACTGCTTTAACTTCACATGTTCATGTTTGTGTCTCTTTCAACAGACAAAACCTGCTACGCCTGACCTCATGTACAAACCTGTGTCATCTGCTCTCTCCTCCTGCCTCCTGCAGCTCCTCTCCCTCATCACCTGTGCGTCAACACCTTGTGCCTAACAGTGAGTCGAACTTGTTTTCTGACTGTGTTTTATGTTTTTATTGCAGGTCATGACCCTGCTTTAACTTCACATGTTCATGTTTGTGTCTCTTTCAACAGACAAAACCTGCTGCACCTGACCTCATGTACAGACCTGTGTCCTCTGCTCTCTCCTCACCATCCTCCTGCAGCTCCTCTCTATCCATCACATGTGCGTCAACACCTTGTGCCTAACCCTGACATGTATCCACATCAATGACTGCTGCCAAAACAGGAAAACACACCTGACCTGATGGACAGACCTGCTCTCATCAGGACTACACACCTGACCTGAACTCACATCTGGACTCCCATGTACCCATCATTCATGGTTGAATCATTGCTCAATGGCTAAGCAGTTCCATATGATCCATGTTTGAAAATGAGAACCACCTAATAAGCCTGTCTACCTCCACTTCAATCAAAGTAAGGGAATTTTCTTTTCTATGCTGTTTTTGTGCTGCTTCTAGCTTTTTCAGGTTCCTGGACTGTACACTAAGGCACTGGTTTTTCAAGTAAATTTTCAAGTAAAGCGAAAGAAAATAAATGAAAACAACCAAAGAAAATAAATTATGAAACTGAGCAGATTTAGCAAAGTACTAGTTACTTGTTTACTATTTCATATTTACTAGTTGGGGCTGTTAAAATGCAAGCACAAGTGGTAAAATGTTTCAGTTGTTCCAAAAACAATATTTTTGTTTTGTTTTACTGTGACTGGATGTGAAAGACTGAAGTTAATGCAAAAAAAAAAAAGTTACAACATTTTGCTGTTTTGTCTTTTCTTTTGCTTATAAATCACATGTGCTTTTATGCCTTGCTTATGTTTACATGATCCTCTTTGTGTGTCATTGTTGGCAACCAGTGCACTTGTTAAAAAGTTTTTTTTGTGTAAATGAATAAAAGTGAAGTTCCATTTTAAATACTGTATCCTGTTATTTAGTGTATTGTTAAAATGTTTAACTGTTCAAAAGCATGTGTGAAATATATATATATATATATATATATATATATATTCTAAAATATATTGACAAATGTACCAATGTAATATATAATGCAATATATTATATAATATATAAAGAATAGCCACATATGTAAAAAAATATATGCCAAAATATATTTAGATATATTAGTTAATATACCATAAAATATATTAAATTCATATATTTTACAATATATTTTAAATATATTATTTGATATATTTTTTGTTATATTTTGGCATATATGTGTAGATATATATTCTAATATATTTTTCAATATATTAAAAGCGGCAATTCCTTATATATTATTACATATATTACAATATATTGTGTTCATATATTTTTCAATATATGGCAAAATATATTTAGATATATTGGTTAATATACCATAAAATATATTAAATTCATATATTTTACAATATATTTTAAATATATTATTTGATATATTTTTTGTTATATTTTGGCATATATGTGTAGATATATATTCTAATATATTTTTCAATATATTAAAAGCGGCAATTCCTTATATATTATTACATATATTACAATATATTGTGTTCATATATTTTTCAATATATATTTTAATATATATTTCATGCTGTAATTTTAATTTAATTTTAGGGTATTAATAATCCATATCAACTGATACAAACCACAGTAACCTTAATCTTGTCAAATACTTTCAAACAACCCCAAAATTACATTATTATGAAATGCAATAAATTGTTGAAAAATATATTGTAAAATATATTTTTCTTGCGTAAGGGCTGGTTGCTGCTTTCTGTTGGCAAGAACCATGAACTTGCTTTTGTCAGCATTTAGGACCAGTCTAAGTTTTTGCAGCCGTGACTGAATAATGTTAAAAGAGTCCTGAAGAGAGGTGAAAGCTTGGCTGAGGGAGGAAGAACAGAAATAGATGATGGTGTCATCTGCGTAATAATGGTGGGAGGCATTTGACAGATCATTGCAAAGATAGTTGATGTATAGGGAGAAAAGAATGGGACCCAAGACAGCCTTGTCCTGCTTCAAAATTTTCAGGAAATCTATCAACTTCTTCTTGTAACCACTTCCTGGATCTCTTTTCAGCGGTTCATACGTGGTTAAGTCACCAGAGTGACATAACTTTCTCATGACACTCTTTCCGGTTCAAAATCACTGTGCACCTTCCTTTGTCTGCTGGGAGAATTATGATGTTTTTGTCCTTGCTAAGAGTAGTGAGTGCGGCCGTGGTGTAGTGGTAATGGCAGTCGTCTCCCGATCGGAAAGTTGGCGGTTCGACTCCCGGGACCCGCACCATGTGTCGTTGTGTCCTTGGGCAAGACACTTAACCCTGAGTTGCTCCCGGTAGGACTGGAAAGCACCTTGCATGGTAGTCTGCCGCCACCGGTTTATGAATGTGTGTAGCATTCAATATATGTGTAGCACTTTGAGATTTTCAGTAATGAAAAGTGCGTTATAAATTGAATCAATTATTATTATTATTATTATTGAGTGCATCTCTCTCTTCTCTACTGATGTTAGGAGGTGGTGGTTTGGCATTACTGGGATAGGCTGAAACTTTGACTCCGAGTTGTTCTGCTTCAAATTCTTTAATTTTGTTATTACGGATGGCTGACTCAGTGGCTGTGATCATTTGAATGTCCAGAGGACCAGACTTAGCTTTTTTAGACTTGATTTAAATAGTTTCACTTTGACGGCTCTTCCAAACGTGTGCGTGCGCGCTCCGTAAACCTTCATCTCTTTAAAATAAATATGAAATAACTAATAAATAAATCAAATTTTAGCTCAAACATCTCCTAAAGCTAATCAGTTGTAAATGTCCATCCAGTGATTACTTTCTGTAAGTTTCATCAAAATTTGTCTCGTCGTTCATGAGCTATTTTGCCAACAACAGTCAAACACTGAGGTAACAGCTACTACCACATCGAATTTTAGCTCAAACATATCCTAAAGCCAATCAGTTGTAAATGTCCATCCAGTGATTACTTTCTGTAAGTTTCATCAAAATCTGTCTTGTCGTTCATGAGCTATTTTGCTAACAACAGTAAAAACACTGAGGTAACAGTAGTTCAGACCTCCAGAGAGCAGGAAGCCGGGCTGTGACAGAGTGAGTCCGACTAGATGAGTCTGCTGTCGGACACATGAGCTAGGAACGGTCGGTGGACCCTAGCGGCCGAAAGTGGTACTATGCCCCTAGTGGCTGAAAGTGGTACTGCTCCATTTTTTTCATCAGAATGAATGGAAACGGTCATATCTCAACCAAAAATTGGTCTAAAAATATGGGGGAAAATCCATAAATATGTCGCTTTGCCGTATAAGTCGCAGGACATGCAAATTAGGAAAAAAACTGACTTATACGCCGGAAAATACGGTACATCTAAAACCATCTTTAGCTGCTTGTTCTATAGGTCCAGCCAAATCTGCATGTTATAATAATAATAATGAATTCAATTTATAACGCACTTTTCATTAATGAAAATCTCAAAGTGCTAGTAAGGTCAAGTACACCTTTAGCCTTTACATCAGGGTCTATACTGCTCTGCGTAAATTTACCCTGTATGCACATTTCACATTAGACTTCTCAGGTTTCTCTTTAATTGTCATTCCTTCTGTAACATTCTCCAGCTTTAACACATCATTATGATTACAGTGGCCTAAAATTTCATGCCATGTTTGAATGTCATAACATGCATTAAATTCATCCATCTCATCTGTAACTGTATTTAAATAGAACAATCTGTCATACATATGGATATCAAAAGCCGTACCATTTTTGTGGATGAGCCGGTTCTGTCCATCTTTGAAGAGGACTGTCGCTCCTTGGGCAAAAGCAGCTTGGACTGAAAAGATGTCCTGTCAAAACGATGGCACATATAGCGCATCCATCAGCATCATTTCCACAATTCGGCCCTTGCTGTCTCTCAGGTGAAACCTAGCAGTGCCCTTCTTCAGTGCAATGCCGCTGGCCTTTTCTCCATCAGCCAACTCCAAAACAGGCTCTGAGGTTTAAAACTTGCATCAAAATCTTTGAATTTTGTGACGTCTGTTACAATGTGCTTTGTTGCTCCCGAATCAACCGTGAGGCCCTTCACCTTCACACCACAGACTGGGGTGCCGTCCACCTTGAAAGTGAATGTTTGTTCCTCCTCATCCAACGCTTGCTTCATCTCGTCTCGTCTTCTCCGCCAACAGTTTGCGTCCTTGTGCGTGGAGCTCTTACAGGTACTACACCACCGTCTCTGCTCTCTGCTCTTGCAAGTACACTCCAGAGCTTTGTGACCCCTCTGGCCGCAGTTGTAACAGGTGAGTTTTGTTCTCCAAATATCTCTCCCTTATACTTTCATCACATTATCTTCAGCTGAGCTAACAGCACCAAACTTCTCTGTGCTCTCATAGCTACTGAGCTTTGTTTTAAATTCAGCAAAGGTTAACTTTTCTTCACTCTGTGTTATATGAACAGAAAATGGTTTAAACTTTTCAGGCAGGTCTTTTAGAATCATTGCAGTCAATAAGCCGTCACTCAACGTTTCTCCTGCATTACATAGTGCTGTGATGGCAGTCTCTGCTCAGATTATATAGTCCGTGACGCTCTCATTGACACCTTTCTGAAGAGACGTCAACTCTGTGTACAAACAAATCACTCGCGGCTTCCCCGTACCTGCGTAGTGGTCTCTGAGGATCTGCAGTGCCTTTCTGCAGTCATCTGCAGCATCTCTCATAACAAGGGAAAGGCTCTTATCGTCCAAGAACTGAATAAGTTCTGCATATGCCTCTTCATTTGTGATGGTGTCCTCTTCCTCGTCCTCAGCATTCATAACGTCCTGCAGTAATATAGTGCTCTTCAGATTGAACAGATGCAAGTGGGCCAAAAACTTTGTTTCCCATAGTTCATAATAATAATAATAATAATGAATTCAATTTATAACGCACTTTTCATTAGTGAAAATCTCAAAGTGCTACACACATTCATACACCGGTAGCGGCAGGCGATAGTTCTTTTCATCTCCGTCAAAACATAAGCGAATCAATCTGCTTCAAAACTCCTTTCTGGGCCCATAACCTGTTGGAAGTTGACATCTTTAAAGGGTTGAAAAGCATGAAACCATGGAGGAAAAACCACACAGCATTCTGTTGTGTTTGGCCTGGCTGAAGAGATGCTCACACCTGTGGCCATTTATTGAAACGTACACAACTGTGTGTGTGTGACTCCACCCACAACAGGAAGTCAACAAGAACACCCACAGCAATAAAACTCAACAGGACCTTGCATCTGCTTTTGATACCATTGACCATGAGATCCTCACTGCTAGGTCGGAGCAGTGGGTGGGCATCACAGGGTCAGCCCTCAATTGGTTCAGATCCTACCTCGCTGACAGATCCTTTTGTGTTTCCATCAAAGATTTTAGTTCTGCAGTGGCAGCACTTAAATGGGGGGTTCCGCAGGGGTCCATCCTGGGTCCTCTCCTATTCTCTTTATACCTGCTGCCACTTGGTGCTATTTTCCGGAAACACAACATACCTTTTCACTTCTACGCCGATGACTGTCAAATTTACTTCCCCCTAAGACACAATGGTACATGCTCTATTCAACCTCTGCTCGACTGCCTGGCTGACATCAAGGACTGGATAGCTTTAAATTTCTTAAGTTTCAATGAAAAGAAATCTGAAGTCATGTTGTTCCCTCCCAACGACACAATCACGAACCACTGCATTGACCTTTCTGCTGTAACCTTGTCACAAAAACAAAAAGTCACAAATCTGGGAGTGATAATGGATCCTTCCATGAAACTCAACAGTTATGTAAATATGATTGTTAAATCCTGTTTTTTTCCAGCTGAGGCGACTGCCTAAGCTAAAGCCCATATTATCCAAAAATAACCCGGAGACAGTAATACACGCATTTATTACATCTAGGCTTGATTACTGCAATTCACTCCTGTTTGGTGTCAGTCAGACCACCATTGCACAACTACAACTGGTCCAGAACGCAGCAGCCCGATTTTTAACCAGTTTAGGCAAAAGAGACCACATTACACCTGTCTTGGCCTCCCTGTAATGGCTACCGGTTAATCTCCAAATCCAGTTCAAAATTCTCTTGTATATCTATCTACCTGATGATCTGTGTTTGGTCATATTTGGTAATTTGGTCATAGAATGTCTATATTCAGTTTTTTTTACTTAATTGTGTATGTTGCCTATATGTTGCCTGTTTGTTTGTTTGTGCAGCACTTTGATTGGCCTTGTTGCTATTTTTAGTGTTCTATAAATAAAATGGTATGGTATGGTAAGTCTCTTGAAGCCCTGGTCCAAAACCAACAGGAAGTCGGCCATTTTGGGTTAAAGGGTCATTTTTGGGCTTTTCAAATTGTGAATTTTAATTAACTTCTCCTAGGGATTTTGAAGGATTGCCTTAAAACTTGTTTAATATGACCTTAGCACGTTGGGGAGTAAAAGTTATCAAAAGCTTACGTTTTTGTATATCCTAAAGGAGTGTGGTCAGGCCTCAAAGTTGCGCTTCACGCCATAAATTTCCAAACGCCATAACTTTCACACTGAAAGACCGAAATGCACAAATTCAGAAGTGATGATGTTGCTATACATTTGTCTCTAAAATCCACTGATTTGAACCGAGGTGCAACAAAATGACTATGAACAATCATTCTCCACCCCTTGAAAAGGAATCCATGATAAGTAGTCAATAGCCTCCACAATGTCCCCTAGATTATTCCTACAATAATATCTCAGTGATGCATCATCTGATCTGAAGCAGACTTATTGTGCATAATCAGTGAACACTTTCACACACCATGGTATTGTTGTTTAAATTTCACTCCAGTGCGCCCCCTAGATTATTCCAACAGTTATAGATTAGTGATATATCAGAGTCAGAGAGTCTTTATTGTCATTTGCACCGCATGTGGTACATGTGATGAAATGAGATTATGTACACAGGGTCCCAGTTACATCCAACAACAAAATGTAAGAGAAAAACAGTAATAACATCTAGGATATGAACTAAGAAAAACATCCAACTAGAAATACACTAAGCCCTAGAGTAATAGAAAAACGTCATTACAAACAGCAGCACGAACATGAGTCTTTATGAGCAGATGGTCACAGATGAACACAGCAACAAGAAAACAGATCAGCATCAGCATGATGTGATATTTCACAGTGATTATTCTTATTAATCGGGAGGAGACCCAGAGGAAGACCCAGGACACGCTGGAGGGACTATGTTTCTCGGCTGGCCTGGGAACGCCTTGGGATTCCCCCAGAGGAGCTGCTTCAAGTGGCTGGGGAGAGGGAAGTCTGGGCCTCCCTACTTAGGCTGCTACCCCCGCGACCCAACCCCGGATAAGCAGACGAAAATGGATGGATGGATTATTCTTATTATTTATTTATTCATGAGTCTAACAGCCTCAGGGTAGAAGCTGTTCCTCAGTTTAGTTGTTCTACATTTGATGCTCCTCAACCTCCGTCCTGAGGGGAGTGGGGCAAAGAGTGTGTGTGCGCTGGGTGAGTGGGGTCTTTCATGATGCAGGTGGCTTTTTTTCCTGCATCTCGAAGTGTAAATGTCTGTGATGGTGAGGAGACTGACTCCAACAGACTTCTGTGCAACCTTCACCACTCTTTGCAAAGCTTTCCTCTCTGCAGCTGTGCAGCCTCCATGCCACACATTGATGCTGGAGCACAGGATGCTCTCCACTGCACACCTGTAGAAGGATGTGAGGACTGGGCTACTCAGACCAGCTCGTCTCAGCCGTCTGAGGAAGTAGAGTCTCTGATGACCTTTCTTGATCAGGCTGGTGGTGTTGTTGGTCCAGCTGAGATTATCATTCAAGTGTACCGCCAAGTACTTGTAGCTGGAGACTAGGGATGCACGATATAACCGGTACACTGTAGAAACGATATAAATTTAGCCTACGATAGAGATCTGTCTTCTACCGGCTAACCTCAGAAAATCACAGTTGTCCGATTTAATCTTTACTTTTTTTTGTTTAAAACTGTGCATAAGTGGTGTTGAGGAGCATCAAATGTAGAACCACTAGACTGAGGAACAGCTTCTACCCTGAGGCTGTCAGACTCATGAATAAATAAATAATAAGAATAAACACTGCAAAATGTCACATCATGTTGATACTGATCTGTTTCTTGTTGCTGCGTTCATCTGTGACCATCTGCTCATAATGACTCATGTTCGTGCTGCTGTTTATAATGATGTTTTTCTACTACATTAGGGCTTAGTGTATTACTAGCTGATGTCTCTCTTAGTTAATCCTAGATGTTATTATTGTTTTTCTCTTGCATTTGTTGTTGGATCCACTTGTTTGTTGTTGCTCCACTTGTTGGAGAAAGTGAGGAGTTGAGAAAGTGCAGGAGAGAACTGGATGATGGCATAAAGAAGGCCAAAGCCGCGTATGCACAGAGGATCGAGGGACAGTTCACCTCACATGATCCACGGAGCATGTGGCAGGGCATCAAATGCTTAACAGACTACAAGGGCAAAAGCAAACAATGCCCCAGGGACCCATCCCTGCCTGATGCCCTCAATAAGTTTTATGCACGTTTTGATGATCCAAACAGACCAACTAGCACCAGACTCACCTCATCACCAGACGAGGAGCACCTCAAAGTGACCGCAGCAGAAGTGAGAGGCAGTCTCAGAAGGATCAACCCTCATAAAGCTACGGGTCCAGACAACATCCCAGGGAAAGTTCTGAAGGAATGTGCGGACCAGCTCTGTGAGGTGCTGGCTGACATCTTCACCACCTCACTTGCACTGGAGTCAGTTCCCACCTGCCTGAAGACTGCCACCATCATCCCAGTCCCAAAAAGCTCCACAGTGACTGGTCTGAATGACTATAGACCGGTGGCCCTCACCCCGATAGTCGCTAAATGTTTTGAGAAACTGGTCATGTCCCACATCAAGACAGCCGTCAACATCAACGAGGACCCTCATCAATATGCATACCGTGAGAACCGATCAACAGAGGACGCCATCTCCTCCGTGGTCCACACTGCTCTCACCCACCTGGATCAGAAGGACTCATACGTGCGTCTGCTCTTTGTGGACTTCACATCTGCCTTCAACACCATGATCCCCCAAACTCTGATAGACAAACTATCCACACTTGGACTAAGCCCCTCTATTTGTAACTGGGTCTTAGACTTCTTAACAAACAGACCACAGTCCGTGAAGATCCACAACTTCTCCTCCTCCACCATCACCCTCAGCACTGGCTCTCCTCAGGGATGTGTGCTGAGCCCTCTTCTGTTTACTCTGCTCACATATGATTGTACAGCCACACATCCAGGCTGTCATATTGTTAAGTTTGCAGATGATACAGCTGTGGTGGGATGCATCACAGATAATGATGAATCCAGCTACAGACAGGAGGTGGAACATCTGGAGAGTTGGTGCAAAGAGAATAACCTTCACATGAATGTGAAGAAGACGAAGGAGATGATTGTGGACTTCAGAAGGAACAAACACACCCACACCCCACTGTATATAGGTGGATCTGCGGTGGAGGTGGTCTCCAGCTACAAATACCTGGGTGTACACATGAATGATAACCTCAGCTGGAGCAATAACACCACCAGCCTGATCAAGAAAGGTCATCAGAGACTCTACTTCCTCAGACGGCTGAGACGAGCCGGTCTGAGAAGCTCAGTCCTCACCTCGTTCTACAGGTGTGCAGTGGAGAGCGTCCTGTGCTCCAGCATCAACGTGTGGCATGGAGGCTGCACAGTTGCAGAGAGGAAAGCTCTACAAAGAGTGGTGAAGGCTGCACAGAAGTCTGTGGGAGTCAGTCTCCCCACCATCACAGACATTTACACCTCCAGATGCAGAAAAAGAGCCACCTGCATCATGAAAGACCTCACTCACCCAGCACACTCACTCTTTGCACCACTCCCCTCGGGACGGAGGTTGAGGAGCATCAAATGTAGAACCACTAGACTGAGGAACAGCTTCTACCCTGAGGCTGTCAGACTCATGAATAAATAAATAATAAGAATAAACACTGCAAAATGTCACATCATGCTGATCTGTTTCTTGTTGCTGCGTTCATCTGTGACCATCTGCTCATGTTCGTGCTGCTGTTTATAATGATGTTTTTCTACTACATTAGGGCTTAGTGTATTACTAGCTGATGTCTCTCTTAGTTAATCCTAGATGTTATTATTGTTTTTCTCTTGCATTTGTTGTTGGATGTAACTGGGACCCTGTGTACATAATCTCGTTTTCAACACATGTACTACATGCGGTGCAAATGACAATAAATTCTCTCTGACTCTCTGACTCTGACTCTGGATGTAACTGGGACCCTGTGTACATAATCTCGTTTTCAACACATGTACCACATGCAGTGCAAATGACAATAAATTCTCTCTGACTCTGACTCTGACTCTGAAATGTACAATCAGAGTTGTCAGAGATAATTGATACTTTTTTTGCGTTGAAAACTGTGCGTAAGCGGTGTTAAAGTCTTTTCTTCGAGTGCTAAGTTGCGAAGCTATAAGCTAACTTCGTCCGGCTTGCCGTAGAGTTGCCATCGGACGCATGCGCAGAACGCTGTGTTCCGTCGAAAGTTTTTTTTTTTTTTGTCGAAAGTTAAAGTAAGCGTTGGTCAGCTTTAAATCAGAGTTGTCAGATTTAATCTTTACTTTTTTTTTGTTTAAAACTGTGCATAAGTGGTGTTAAAGTCTTTTCTTCGAGCGCTAAGTTGCGAAGCTATAAGCTAACATCGTCCGGCTTGCCGTAGTTTTGCCATCGGACGCATGCGCAAAACGCTGCGTTCTGTTGAAAGTTTTTTTTGTGTGTAAAGTTAAATTAAGCGTTGGTCAGCTTTAGAGAAACCTGCCCTCTGATCTGTGAACAGAACGCTGTGTTGTGTGATTTTACTGCGAGACCCTCTGGTCAAGGCCACAGAGGAAACTGGTTGCCTTGTCAGCTCTCCTTAAAGCTGAAGGAGACGCCCTCTAGAGGGTTGGAGGGTGAAGTGTTTTCAGTGTAAAATTCTGCTCTGTTGTTCATAATAATATAATAATAATAATGTCTATTCCTGTCATCTGCGTATGTTTCCCATACACAGACGAAATTCGTCTCTGCATTTAACCCAACCACCTACCAGGTGGTGCAGTGAGCAGCCCGAAAGCGCCCGGGGAGCTGGAGAAATAGGTGTGCACTCATAGACACCCCAAGCTGGGTAGTGGCTGGGACGCGAACCCGCGACCTTCGGGTCCGTAGTCAAAAACCCTGCCACTAGACCATCTTGGCTCCTTACTAGACCATCTTGGCTCCTTGTTCGTTTCTTAAGTGACAATATTGGAAACTGTTAAGAGTTAACAACATATTCTTTTGTTTAAAACGTATGGCTAAAACTACACAAGATATATTTTGCACTGTTTTGTACTACAAGAAAGAAGCCTAATGCTTGAGTTGTTAATTATTTAAAAACTCTCTGGACCTAGTAGTGAAATGTTCTTAATAGAGATTATTTTGTGGTATAGCAGTTTTCAAAATAAATTAAGGTAAAAGGACATCCTTTTTTTTTCTATTGCAAGTTTTATACCAAAAACACATTGCGATATATATCGTTATCGCCACCATTCACAATACATATTGTGATATGAATTTTAGGCCATATCGCACATTCCTACTGGGGACCACTTCCACCACTGATCCACCTATGTTCAGTGGGGTGTGTGTTTGTTTGTTCCTTCTGAAGTCCACAATCATCTCATTTGTCTTCTTCACATTCATATGAAGGTTATTCTCTTTACACCAGCTCTCCAGGTGTTCCACCTCCTGCCTGTAGCTGGACTCATCATTGTTTGTGATGCATCCCACCACCGCTGTATCATCTGCAAATTTTGCAAAATGACAACCTGGATGGGTAGTTGCACAATCATATGCGAGCAGAGTGAACAGAAAGGGGCTCAACACACATCCTTGAGGAGAGCCAGTGCTGAGGGCAATGGTGGAGGAGAAGTTGTGGATCCTCACTGACTGTGGTCTGTTTGTTAAAAAGTCTAGTACCCAGTTACAAACGGAGGGGCTTAGTCCAAGTGTGGATAGTTTGTCCATCAGAGTTTGGGGGATCATGGTGTTGAAGGCAGATGTGAAGTCCACAAAGAGCATACGGACATAGGAGTCTTTCTGATCCAGGTGGGTGAGATATATGATCCGAGGAGAAAGGTGTGATTGCTGCAGGTGTGAGGAGGTGATTGCTGCAGGTGTGACAATGTGGAGCTGCAATGAGCTGTTGCTGAGAAGTTAGAGGAAAAAACTGTGCGTGAGTATGATAAAGCTTGGGTAAGTTAATATTTATATGATTTAAAATAAAAATAAAATGATTTAGAGAGATTTAATTAAATGTAGTATAAAATAAAATAAGTAAATAAAAAACGAAATAATTAAATGTAATATTTTCTAAAAAAGCTAAGTCTGGTCCTCTGGACATTCAAAAAATAAAACAAAACAAAGCAAAAAAAATGTAGAAACGTTTCGTCTTTCGTTCGAAAGACTTCCTAAGTCTGAGTTGCTATGTAAATGTAATATTGTTGAAAAGTCGTTAGTATTATTAAATACTATTAACTGACTTTTTTTCCCCCCATCAAACAAACTGGAAGAAGAAACTTTGCAAAGTCTGGAATTGTTTGTAGACGAGTGTTACGAAAGTGTTGTCATGGGAAAATCTAATGCTACTTCCGGTGCCTCTGCTAGCACCCCGAATGCTAAAAGGCACAGACACGGTAGTTTAGATAGCGCTTCTTCACCGTCTACTGATAGTTCGGGCTTTAAAGAGATCCTGGAGTCGATTGACGGTAAATTAACTAGCTTGGACGCTCGTTTAGCACTGGTGGAATTGCTACACAAGGAATTCCAAGACTTGAAAATTTCTTTGGAGTTCAGCCAGCAACAAGTAGCATCGCTCGCTAGTGAAAACCAGCAGCTGAGGGGAACGGTTAAAACGCTCACCGAAGAGGTATCACAGCTATCCGGTGATAATAGAAAATTTAAAGAATCTATACTGGAGATACAATCCCGGAGCATGCGGGAAAACATGGTCTTCTCTGGAATCTCAGAGAAAACAGATGAAGACGTCGAAACCTCGGTTCGGGCCTTCATGCAGACTCAGCTGAAGTTGACGAGTGATGTGGTTAATTCCATCACTTTTCACAGAGTTCACCGCCTCGGAGGTAAGAAAGCTGGGGACACTAGGCCGCGGCCGATTGTAGCCAGATTTGAACACTATAAACAAAAAATGCAGGTAAAAAGCCGAGGTAGGGAACTACGTGACACCAATTTCAGTATGAATGATCAATTCCCTGCAGAGATTTTAAGCAGAAGGCGCGTTCTGTTCCCGATTAGGAAACAAAATTTAAATGAAGGTAGAAGAGCTGCAATCTCGGTGGACAAACTGTACATCAATGGTCAGCTGTTCAGAGACCCAGAGATTACTCCATGGCTATATTAGTCATCATTAAGGTAAGAATGATTTTCAGTTACTATTAATAATTAATATTATTAGCTAGATATCATTATTACTTACCAGATAAATGTAATTTTTTTCAGCACAGCTCGATTGGTGGGTTACACAGACTGGTGGTACACGGTGGCATGGCAATTAATGTGGTAGGAGGGTTCTTTTTTATTTTTTCTTCTATCTGTCATCTTTTAGTGTTCAGTATGATTTCACTTTCTTTTCTTGTCTGTATTTTTCTAACTCAACATTTGTTAATACACAAACACAAGGACTTATATACACTCGTATCTGCTTACACAAATACATGATAAAGGTATACATCACTGATTTATCGTTAAAAACAACACTTAGAATATTACTTAATGATATATAGTCAAACATCAAGGATTATGTGTTTACCTGGGTGTTTTATTATCTTCTATATCTGTGATAATGGTTGTGGTTTATCTATATTTTCACAGACACAAGTATGGGCACTTTAAGATTTGTCACATGGAATATTAATGGAGCCGGTAGCCAAGATAAAAAATATAGAATTTTTAACAAGATTAAAAGATTAAAGGCAGATGTTGTATTTGATGATGATGATGATAAATTTTATTTCAGACAGACATTTCACCAAGACATCCAAGAAATTCATAAATTGGCCTCAACTGTGGTTGAGCTAAAATCTTCAGAGTTTCCTAATGTATTCTCAGCCTGTTATAATTCAAGACAAAGAGGGGTGGCAATTTTAATACATAAAAATGTTGACTTCACAGTATTAGATCAATTTATAGATCCGAACGGTAGATATATAATATTAAAGTTATCTATATTTAGACAAAATTATTGTATTATTAGCATATATGGACCGAATGTAGACGACGCTGCTTTTTTTTACAGGTAGTCCCCGACTTAAGAGCGAGTTCCGTTCCTGCGAGGCTCTCATAAGACGAAAATTCGTACGTCGGAGCATGAAACACGTGTTCTCGTAAGTCCGGATTTTCGGTCGTAAATCGGAAAAATTATGCTAGCGCTACTATGAACACTCGTTTTTCATTAAAAAAATTCATATTAGTTCATAAACATGCTCAGAAACTTGTTTCCAAACGGTTAGCTAACACACTTTCATCTAAAAACACATGAAAGTGCTGTATTTTTTGTATGTTCTTTACAAATTTACTGCTTGTTTGCCAGCTCGTAAGTCCGGAACCTCGTAGGTAAGAGCGCTCGTAAGTCGGGGACTACCTGTAAATTGAAAGCTGAGATAACACATACATGTACATTGACAAATCACACCTTAACAGTAGGGGTTTCTTGAGGTCTCTGACAGAAGACACACAACTGTATGTAAATCACACCTCACACCCCAACAGCAGAAGCTTCTCAAAATCTTTGCTAGTCTAATTCCCAGACCAGACACCTCTGCTCCCATCCGGTGTAAAACATCTGGGAATCAGCCCCAAAACTGTGTTATAAGTCTTGGAAAGTTGAAATCTCAGGCCTCCTCCTCTATTGAGCTTTTATAATCAATAAACCACATTCTGACATGAATCTTTACGCTCCAGCTTCTTTAACACAGAGTCTTTCAAATCACCATTCATTAATGGTTTTAAATGATTTCAAAACTGTAAGGTGTAAATCTTTGAAAATATAAAGTCAGCAGTCTAAAAAAGCTAAGTCTGGTCCTCTGGACATTAAAAAAAAAAAAAAAAAGCAAACAAAAATTGTAGAAACGTTTCGTCTTTCGTCTGAAAGACTTCCTCAGTCTGATCTGGAGGACCAGAGGACCAGACTTAGTTTTTTTTAGAGTTTTCTACCTGGATTATTGAGCATGCATCAGGGTATAAAGTCAGCAGTGTGTTAGTTCCAGCAGCAGCAGTTTTCTGTTGTCAGCCATGAAAATCTGAAGTGTGCCTGCTTCTTCTCCATGTTTAGTCATTTTCACCTCTACTTTCTTCTTGTCTGTCCTCAGGCCTCTCAGCCAGACGAGCTGACTATAGACGAGCAGGAAATGTTGGAGGTTATCGAGGATGGAGACATGGAGGACTGGGTTAAGGTGCTCAAACTCACTCACATCAGTGACAGATTGTCCACCGTACACGTCGCTCTGCCCTGTAAGTCGCAAAATACATAAATAAGTCGCATCTATTGTGCATCACCGCTGACAAACTGGAAATGTGAGCCGGTGTTGTGCCAAAAATCGATGGGCTGCCAAATGGTGGCCACGAGAGCGTGCACGGGAGGACTTTAACAATAATTTAACTAGATTAACACTTAAAAACATTTATTTGTTTGCTCAAACTCATAGTCCAGGTGTGTCTGTTTGACTATTACATAATGAAAGGACTTCAAGTGAACTTCATTTCTGTGGGGCGGCGCAGTGAAATGAAGCTGGTTTGATGGTTGCTCCAGGCGAGCTGGACAAAGGTGGCACACTGGAAAGCTGATTGTGTCATTAATAGCCACTTTTACCTATTACATGACCCAACGGCATGCCATACTACTCAAGTGTCATCTAGTGGCTAAAAATGGTAGTGTTCAATATTTTCAGTCAGAATGAATGAAAACTGTCACATGTCAGTTTAAAATTAGTTTATAAATATGCAAAAAAAAAAACAAATACGTCGCAGGGCATGTAAATTATTTAAAAAAAACACAACTTATATGCCAGAAAATACGGTAAATCATTTGTAATAGACTTCTTCCTCCCCAGATTTGCCATGTGTCCTTTTTGGATTTACACATTCTTTTTTTTTTAACCCAGGCACGCAACAAGACGGGTCAAGTGGGCTATGTTCCAGAGAAATACCTGCAGTTCCCCACTTCCAATAGTCTGCTGAGCATGCTCCAGTCTCTGGCCACGCTGGATGCTCGATCACACACCTCATCCAATTCAACTGAACCCGAGCTGCACGCCAGCCTCATCAATGGAGATACAAATGGTAAATGCTTTGCAGCCTAACATCAGTAAAAAGAGAAGAAGCTACATTTAAATCAGAAAACATCTGTGTGTTGTTGGACCTGTAATGAGGTTATGGTCTGTTTTCATACACCTGCTGAAAGACATGCCTCTGTCCGTACGTCCATGAATAACTTCTGCTCAAAATAATTTAACAGAACTTCTAACACATGTGCCTCATTACTAAACAGAGTGTTGTGTGCACTTCTTCACTCCAGCTTCAAGTGCAAGGTCACAAATCAAGGTCAAACGAGGCCTTTGCTTGTCTGAGCCATAACTTCTGATCCACTCTAGATAATTTTATGAAATTTGATACACATATGCATCATCCTTATACAGAGTGTCTTGCCTATGCTTCATCCCCCCAGCCCCAAGGTCAAGGTCACAAATCAAGGTCACATTTTTACAAGTTCTTTGCTTTTTTGAGCCTTGCTAAACATTTCTGTGTAAGTTTGTTGAAGGGTGTGTCTCTTGTTCTCTTCATTGGATTTCATTAGAGATTTTGACAAAATGCAGTGTTATAAGTAAACACCTAACACTGGCGTTTGATCTCTAAATCAAGTTCAGTTGATTATAGTAGCAAACAAAATGCCAAGCTTTGGTTAGCCACTGCACAAGAAGAACAGACCTTGTTAGAAAATACGGTTTCTGCAGCCACTGTTGGCCCTCAGTGGAAGAAACGTAAAACTAATGGTTGTATAAAACTGCAAAGTCAGTGGTTGGTGTTGCAGGCCAGTTAAGTGTCATAGAGAGGAGGTTCCCTTTATTTTAACCTTCAACTGTGATTTGCAGCATCTTAAACTTTTTATGAAGCAGTGAGTTGTTTCCTGGTGGACACTTTGGGTGTTGAAAATAAACCTGAGGAAGTCCAGAAAGAGAAAACCAAACTGTTTCCGCTGCAGGACCAGACGTAAAGCTGGAATTAATTTGATACTTTCATTCTAAATATGATCAGCAGTGATAGCTCTGTGTCGAAGCTTGACTTGTTTGGCAAAAGTCACGTGATCAACGATGTCCGGAGCTTCAAAAGTGCCCACGTGACATCACGGCTTTGGTACCTGATCGAAAGCTTTAAGAAGTAAATCGTCAACTGGATTTGTGCATACTGGGAGTGGTGGTGCAGAGGTTAGCAAAGGTTTTTTTATTTTATTTTTTTATACCTTTATTTTACCAGGAAGAAATCCAATGAGATCATCAATCTCTTTTACATACAAGGATGTCCTGGATAATATGCAAATACAGCAACACAGTCTTAAAAACGGTAACAATAGTATTTACAACAAAACAATGGTGGGCCTGTGATCGGAAGATCGCTGGTTCAACTCCCACTACAGACTACATCAAAATGTGGGTGGTAAATGTGAAGCACCCACACCTGCCTCCACCCTCATTTGCCCCACTCTGGGCCCTTGAGCAAGGCCCTTAACTCCCCCATCCGTTTCCCTGGACGCCCTAGATGGCAGCTCTCTGCTCCACACAGAGGGCTGTGGTAGCTCGGTGTCCGTAGGTGCGTCAGGAAGGGCATCCGGCGTAAAAATAATTACCAAGTGTGACTGAGTTGGCTGTGTTGACCTCTGAAGAAGGGAGCAGCTGAAAGAAGAAAAGAAAAACATTGGTGCAGTTTGTGCAAAATATAACAAAACAGCAAGTGAAACATGGAGCCAGCCTGATGTGTTTGAAGTGTTTATTTAATCAGTTCATAAGTGCTTTTATCCCCAAGGAAATATACATATTTTAGAAAAACACTATGTACAGAGTTACAGTCTGATCTCACAGGTAACATAAACTGGTTCATTACATAAAGTCAACCTGCAGCACAAGCATCATTCTTAACTGGTACTGTACTGTGAGTTAGATACGATTTATATAAATCTGTGTTTACAAGTCACGAGCAACATGTGCCACGTTCTAACATGTTTATTCTTCAAAATTATTTATTCATCAAATAAGCATAACTTTATTCTTTCACCTACAAAAATAAATGTTCAAAGCACCTCAATGACAGTCGAAGTATCAGAGAAAAGTCTCAAGATGTTAAAGCAGCTCCTTATACTGTGGCCACAAGATGGCGCCAAAGAGGCCGGTGTTGACAAGCTTCGAGCAATGAAGCCTTTTTGAAACATTTATTATTTTATTAACCTTTATTTAACCAGGCAAAGCCCTTCGAGGTCACAGATCTCTTTCGCAAGGGAGGCCTGGGCCTGAAGGCAGCCTGACATGCATGCTTTTATACTGTGGGAGGAAACTTGAGTAACTAAAGAAAACCCACACATGCATGGAGAGAACATGCAAACTCCACCCAGAAAGACCCAGGTCCAACATGCTTCAGTGTTTCAGAAAAGCTTCATTTGCTCATCTTTAATGATCAGCTTGGTGGGCCTACATATTGACCCTAAATGACCATTTTTTATAAAACTGTATGTAAAATCTTGTTGCGGTTTCACTGAAGGAGACATCGGGGAAACACTAGAAACAACCAAGACTCATGTTTGATTAACTTCATTAAAAACTAATTTGCATAACCTAAATACAGGTATGTCAAGTGGTTTATTTTTTATTAACTGAATGTAAATAACACCTTAAATGGTAACTACCGTAGTTAAAATAATTAAAAAATATTTAACTTTTTTTTTTTTACAGAGATTGATTTTTGTCCCTTCTGTAATTTCACCAAAAAACCCCAGAAGGGATTAATTCAACTAAATTTGTGAGGCGCGATTCAATTAATTTATTAAAGCTGAATCTGGTTAATTAAGTAGTTGAACTAATTTAAATCAAGGGCCTAGCATTCCTTGAGGAAATGCATATCGCCCGCCAACTTGCATCTCAAAGCGTCAAACAAAGGTCTCAGTTAATCTGAGAGCACCGACAGAATGGGATGGAAACGACTCTCAGCTACGGCCACATTAAAGATTGGACAAATATTGATTAATTTCTCTGAGTTATAGTCATTTTTGTGTTTGCTAAGGTCACTTAGCTGTAGTGGCCATCTTGAACCATGCTGACTCAGAAAGTCTTTATATAGATAATAAAATGTTGCTCATTCAAGATGGCGTCTGCGTCTGCCAGCTGTTTGTGTTCTGTTTCTGTCACTTAGCTGTAGTGGCCATCTTGAACCATGCTGACTCAGAAAGTCTTTATATAGATAATAAAATGTTGCTCATTCAAGATGGCGTCTGCGTCTGCCAGCTGTTTGTGTTCTGTTTCTGTCACTTCTCATCTTTGACATCATCTCGATGCTGGTGAATGAACGTCAGTCACTTTTAGATCTTCAGTTACGTGCCACCAAGCTCACCTGCTTTGACCACAACGAACGGAGCACTGGGCGTCCTCCTGTCCTGGATGACGAACCTGTGCACCTGCTCCGCGCTGCGCACCTGCTCCGCGCTGCTCACCTGCTCCGCGCTGCTCACCTGCTCCGCGCTGCTCACCTGCTCCGCGCTGCTCACCTGCTCCGCGCTGCTCACCTGCTCCGCGCTGCACACCTGCCTGCCTGGAGACAGCACCTCTGGCACCAGGGAATACGCCCTGGACGGATGCTGAAGCTTAAAGCCTTGCACGTTCTGCGATGTCTCCTTTAGCTGATCATCGCCTGTCCTGAAGCTTCGTGGTTCCTGTCATGCCTTGTCTGGTTCCCTTGGTGGAGTCCGGTCTCACAGCTGGAAGGATTTTTACTGAAACAGTTTTACTTTTGGACATTTGTTATGAAGCGTAACCATGACAACAAGGTGTTGTTTTTTTTACAACCAGGAGCAGCCGATGAACATGGCAAAGTTTAAATAATATCTCAACTACAGCCCCAAATCCCAAACGAGTTGTAAAGGAGGCGCCGTGGATGCATTCTCGTCTACCTGGCAGCGATGCTCGAGTACCTGACCTCCAAGATCCTGGAGCTGGCAGGAAACAGCTCGTGACATTAAGACCAGGATCATCCCCCGACACCTGCAGCTGTCTGCAATGACGAGGAGCTCATCAAGCTGCTGGGAGGAGAGACCATCGCTCAGGGAGTTCTGACAACATTCAGGTGGTCCTGCTGCCATGAAGACTGAGAAACACACCAAGTCCAAGTGATGGATCAACCTCTGCAGCCAGGTTCTTTAGATCTGCTGTGGAACAGACAAGAGATCCTCCCTGTCCACGGCCATCAGCATCTAGAACAACTCTTTAATGAAACCAGGATGATGAGATACAACATTTAATGTACCTTTAGTAATAATAAAATATTTTTGAGTTGATTTGAATCAGCTTGGAGAAATTAGAGAACAACATGATGGATTCAATGTGAAAGAAAGGCTCAAATTGTTTTTCTTTTTGTTTTGTTTTTTGTAATAAAGCTGTGATTCTGAGGTGTCTTGTCTGTAGCTCTCTCTCTCTCCAGCCAGGCGTAGTTTTCTATAACAATGAGGACCAAACAGAGCACAAAGTGTGTTTGACTCCCTGTGTGCACCACTGACTGCTCTCTCTGTCTCTGTCCTCTCTGCAGTCGTGTTTGTCCGTGCACTTTACGATTACGACGGTCAGGCCGACGAGGAGCTCTCGTTCTCTGAAGGCGCTGTGATCCGCCTGTTGAACCGCGACACGCAGACGGACGACGGCTTCTGGGAGGGGGAGTTGAACGGACGGGTGGGAGTGTTCCCCTCGGTGCTGGTGGAGGATCTCATGGAGAACGGGGAGACGAGTGTGGGAGGGCCAGGCGACACACGGGTACAATTACACCTGCACCAACACACGCTGTGGGAAGTGTCTGGGACATAGAGACCAGCTTCAGAGGAACCAGTGCCTTGCTCTTGAACTGGGCTGCAGATTCTGTTATCATGTGTTCCTCATGCTCTAGCTCAGCAGACTGAAGTCTGTTGTGCCAGACCATGACGGCCCTTCCTGTCTGTTGTTCAGCTGATCTGTCAGCAGCTGCAGGGTTCACAAACGGTGGATCTGAAATAAACTCTGATAAAAATCCAGCACTGCAGAGAGAAAGGTCTTATCTGCATTAGATGTTCTGCAGCAGGAAGGAAACAGCCTCTCCCTTCCTTTGACTCTGTACACATAACATGGCACAACCTTTAGTGACTGAAGGGCGTGGTGCTTAAGTTAAACTAATATATTGCAGGGATGGTTTTAGAGCAGGGCAGTTGCAAAGAGAAGGGCTGTAAAGTTACTGAAACATGCTTCAAAACGTAGGAGCAGTTCGTTAATACATGTTTTTACATGACTAAAAACTATTGAGTGGTCCACGAGCAATTACTGTATTTTCCCTCGTACCCGCCTTATAAGTCACATCAGTCCATATGTGTCTAATAAAGTGGAAAAATACATCACTTCATCTATTATGTGTCACCGCTGACCACCTGGAAATGTGGGCCCGTGTTGTGCCAAAAATTGATTAGCTACTAAATGGGGGGTGCGGGGTCGTGCACAGGAGGACTTTAACAAGAAAATCACTTAAAAATATTTATTTGTTTGCTCTAAATTATAGTAAAGTTGTGTTTCAGTCTAACTTTTATTTAATAAATGCACTTGATGGTCAAAGCCGCTGAGTTTCAAAAGCTGATACGCAGAAGTAGGAATGTGCAGAGGGACGACTCGCTGTGCATTTCTTCTAAATTTGACAAGATAAACACCGAAAAACAATTATTTGTTTGCTCGACTTTATAGTACAGGTGTGTGTCAACTGAACTTTTACTTAATAAATGCACTTTAATGGTCAAATTAACTGTATTTTTCCGGGGCAGTGCAGCGAAATGAAGCTGATTTGACCGTTGCTCCAGGCAGACTGGCAAGCTGATTGTGTCATCAATAGCCTCTTTTACCTGCTATTACATGACACAACTGTATGCCATACAATTTGAGTGCCATCTAGCGGCTGAAAATGGTAGTGTTCAATATTTTCAGTTTTTCAGTCAGAATGAATGAAAACGGTCATATCTCAGCCAAAAAATGGTTTATAAATATGGGAAACAATCCATAAATTAAGCATATAAGTCGCAGGTCATGCAAATTATGCCACCCCCCCCAACTTATCGGCCGAAAAATATGGTAGCCTTCTAAATTATGGATACTTATATCAACCATCTAATAAAATATATTTTTACTGTGATTTATGTTTCATAACGAGGTTTTCACATAAAAACATAAAAAGTACAGTACCGGTATATTAATTAAGTCTTTCAAACTTCCAGTCAACCAACAGGTAAAATTAGTAATTCTGTAGTAATATTATGGACATCATCAGAAATACAACAAGTGCATTGATTTAATAAAATAAACCAGTCAGGCCTACATAGTTTTGTTGTCCCCCATCACAGAGGGAAGAAGGAGAATTGGAAATAACTTCTGTCCACTCATCATCCTCCCATCCATCCGTGTTGTGAGCACAATAAATTAAAAACATGCAACATGCTGACTTCCATGTTGGTGTGTGGCTGCATCAGAGTAAGGAAAGTCACTGTCGAACATTGGGTTGCCATGTCAAAATCCAAGATGTCCACCAACGTATGTTAACGACCACGTCTATCCTTTGAAGAAACTATGCTGTCTAGTTTTTAAATTGCCTAAATGTATAGTTTCCTCAAACGATTGGGGAATCTATGGGGGCCAGGGACACCACTGGCCACCCCCTGACTCTTTCCACTCACCAGGACTCACTATTCAAGTCCTTCAACGACAGGGGACATGGGTGTACCGCTTGTTCCTCCACTTTTATATATAACTGTGCACGTACTTGTTATTAATAATGTTTTATTTTTGCTGTTGGAGTAAAAACATTTGAATCAGTCGTGCAGGTTCTGTAAACTTGATATAACGAAGACGTATTAGTTTTTAATGTCTTACTTTAAAGCTAATAACCAACAGGTTTTCTTTTTTGGCTCAGGATCATTTCAGTCATGTTGACCAGCTTCAGCCAGTTAACGTTGCCATCAGAATATTTCTAAAAGCCTAAGAGTTCATCTGTTACGTCAGAGCAGTTTATAACATCCATGAGGATTCATAAATGAGGATCCATAAATTAGTATTCATAAATGAGGATTCATAAACAAGGATTCTTAAATGAGGATTCATAAATGAAGATTCATAAATGAAGATTAATAAACGAGGATTCATAAACGAGGATTCATAAACGAGGATTCATAAATGAGGATTCATAAATGAGGACTAATAAATGATAATTCATAAATGAGGATTCATAAATGAGGATTCATAAATGAGGATTCATAAATGAGGGTTCACAAATGAGGATTCGTAAATGAGGATACGTAAATGAGGATACGTAAATGGGGATTCGTAAATGAGGATTCGTAAATGAGGATTCATAAATGAGGATTCACAAATGAGGATTCACAAATGAGGATTCACAAATAAGCTGGTGAAGATTCTCAGTCGTCCAGGACATGATAAATCAAAAAGGCATTCAATACAAGATCAGCTGAACTTTATTTGTAACAGAAAACGTTTTGACTCCCATCCGGGAGGCTTTCTCAATTCCATGAACAACAACATTTACATACAGTGTTGTGTCTTCTGTCAGAGACCTCAAGGGAACCCCCTACTGTTAAGGTGTGATCTGTCAATTTACATGGTAAATGGTAAATGGAGCTTATTTATATAGCGCCTTCCAGCCCCCTCTGAGGAGCCCCAAAGCGCTTTACAATACCAGCCATCTATCCATTCATACACACATTCATACACCGTTAGTGGTAGCCTGCCTTGTAGGGCGCTATCCAGACCTACCGGGAGCAACTCGGGGTTAAGTGTCTTGCCCAGGGACACAACGACACATGGTGGGCGGATGCGGGACTCGAACCTCCGACCTTCCGATTGGGGGTCGACTGCCATTACCACTGTGCCATGGCCGCCCCAGGCGGTACATGTACCGTATTTTCCGGTGTATAGGTCGCACCTTTTTATGGTTTTTTCAAGGCCTGCGACCTATACACAGGTGCGACCTATATATGGCTTGTTATCACTTTCGGCAATTTTTTTTTAAATCCAGCTCATTTCACAATTACGTTCATTTATTAAGGAAAAGTTCAGCTCAGACATATATTTGCTATAATTTTTATCAAACAAATAATTGTTTTTAAGTGTTAATCTTCTTAAAAGCCTTGCTGTGCGCTCCTGTGGCAGACATTTGCAGCAGAGCTAAACGTAGGTGCGACCTATACACCAGTGCGACCTATCTAGGGATTTTTCCAATCTATTGGTGATAATTGGACAATGCGACCTATACACAGGTGCGACCTATACACCAGAAAATACTGTTTGTGTTACCTCAGCTTGAAATTTACATATGATGGTGCGTGGTTCTGTTATAACTCCAAACTTCTCACAGTTTGTTCATGGAATTGAGAAAGCCTCCCGGATGGGAGTCAAAACGTTTTCTGTTACAAATAAAGTCCAGTTGATCTTGTATTGAACGCCTTTTTGATTCACAAATAAGGATTCACAAATGAGGATTCATAAACGAGGATTCATAAATGAGGATTCATAAATTAGGATTCATAAATTAGGATTTATAAATCAGGATTCATAAATTAGGATTTATAAATGAGGATTCATAAATGAGGATTAATAACGGAGGATTAATATTTTCTGGAAGCTGAGCCTGATTTTTGTTGCTTTCTGTAGATTTCACCTCCTTCGAAGCTGCCATCTTCTCTGCCTCTTCTGTCACTGTACGACCAACCTCCCATCAGCCCTTTCACCAGCCCTGAGACCTCCACCCCGCCTCCCCTGCCACGCTCCCCCTCAGCTGTGCAGAACGGGGAGCACAAGCTTCCCCTGCCCACCTCTTCCCACAAGGCGCAGCTGTCGTCTCGCAGTAAGAGCCTGCACTGTCATCAGAAAGCACAGGGAGTGACTGGGCCTCTTTGTAATCAAGTGTTTGTCTCTTTTGTCTCTGCAGATCACAGCTCTGGGAGGAGTCCAGTTTCTCCAGGATTTGCTCAGACTCCGCCGCTGCGACTCACGATTGAAGGAGGTCCAGGAAAACTACGACCAGTTAGTATCAAAGTTCTGTTGTTGTTTCCCAGAGCGTGTCAGAATACAAACTCTGTTTTCTTGATCCGCTCATTGAAACTCTGTTGAGACATTTATGCCGGCCATGAGTGGATTAGTATTTCTGTTTGAAGAACACACAGAGTGTATGCTTGATCCTAGCGCCGCTCCTGCTGGGCAGCCATGTTCTTCTTTCTGTAGCGTTGCCTCCTGTTGCAGAGCAGAACTGCAGTGAGCGTGGCAGACCTCATTAGAAAATGTCAGAATTAAGTAAAATGACCTAAAATTATAAGCAGTATCAGAATTAACAGTATTTATAGATTTATAGGTATCAAAACATAAATGTGACACAACCCGATCGGCCTATTTATTCGCATTCTGTAAAATAAACAGAGCAGTTTCAATACAAATGGTAATGTGGTCATTGAGATCTTTTGCTAACGCTACAGACAAACGATAACACGCACAGACACAGACAAAAACCTTCCTACTGCTTCTCTCTTGGCGTCAACTGTACTTATTTCTATCTGATCAAGACACTCAAAGTTCTTTACAACACAATCTGTGCCTCATTTACCCATTCACACACTCTACTAGATCTATACCAAGAATAATTGAACAAATCATTCTAATGACACTAATCAGTGCTTTAGATCACATTCATACACCAATGGGACACACATCAGAGGCAATGAGGGGTTCAGTGTCTTGCCCAGGGACACTTCGGCATGTGACTGCTGGTGGATTCGAACCCCCCAACTCTTGCATTGGATGATGACTGCTCTATCCGCTCAGCCACAGCTGACCATACATCCTGTTGACCTGACAGTTTAATTTATGTTTATGGTTATTAAATTTGTTCTTTTATTTTATTTTTATTTTTTTTACAAAAAAAATACAAAATAATCCCATAAATGATAACGTAAAAAATATTTAAAAAAATTAAAGGTAGCAGAAAGAAGAAAAAATCTTTATTATATCTGCCCCTTTTTTTCAAACAATCAGTTCAAACATTAATAATCTTCCAGTAACAGTACAAGATGAATAACTCTTTCTAATTTTCTAACTCTAATCTAATACACATTACACTACTTCATGTATTTTTTTTTTACAATTTAGTTTTTTTTATCATTTTCTTAAATGTAAACATTAACTTGGCATTTTTAACATCACTCTCCAGATCATTCCATAATCTAATTCCCTGGATTGAGGTAGAACGTCCCTTCAAACTAGTTCTGAATTTTGGTTTTACAAACATCTCTGTCCCCTTAAGATTATAACAACTTTGTCTTTTAACAAAATGCATTTGGATATTTAAAGGTAATGCATTATTCTGAGCCCTATACATAACTGATAAAATATTATAATCTACCAAATCATGGAACTTCAATAACTTCAGTTGATAAAATAATGTACTTGATGGATGACAGTAATGTTTTCTAGTGATAATTCTTACAGCTCTTTTCTGTAATACAAAAATAGACCTGTTTTACGCAGGTTGCTTGATTTATGGACTTATTGGATTTTTCTATGCAATCAAGTGTTCATTAGAACTGATTACAGATGCCGTATTTTTCATCCTATAAGTCATAGTTTTATGCATAATTTGCATGTCCTGCAACTTATACACCGAAGCAACGTGTGTTTTTTCCCACATTTATAAACAAGTTTTAACTGAGATGTGACAGTTTTCATTCATTCTGACTGAAAATATTCAACACTACCATTTTCAGCCACTAGATGGCACTTAATATGGCATGCCTCTGTGTTATGTACCGTATTTGTCGGTGTATTATACGCACCTGTGTATAATACGCTTTGTCCAATTATTGCCAATAAACCAGAAAAAAACGTACATAATACGCTTTGGTGTTTAATACGCATCTATTATGCGTCACCGCTACGCGACGCGTAAGCACATCATTTGCCCTGCTTAAAATGGCTGCCACAGAAGCGGGCGAGCACCGAAGGAATTTACAACAAAACACGGTAAAAACTATTATTTCTTTGCGAGAAAAAATATATTTCTTAGCTGACTTTATAGCACACGGTCTCCTGAGCTTAACCAAATGTGAAATCAGCTGGTCTGAGCTGGATTTAAAAAAATAGTTTGCCGATTTGCAAACAGGCGGTTCGGACGCTTTCTTTCTTTAAATTTAGCTAAATAAACGCTTAAAAAATATATTTCTTAGCTGACTTTATAGCAAACGGGCTCCTGAGCTTAACCAAATGTGAAATCAGCTGGATTTAAAAATCCGCGGTGTGGTTTATGAGTTACGGTATCTTGCAAACAAAAACAGCGAACCTCACAGCTAAATGCAGCTACATCCAGAGCAGGGGGCGGGCAGCGACAGAGTCAGTCCGACCAGAGGAGGCTTTTTTCGGACACATGAGCTAGAAACGGTCTGGAAGTGGCCCTCCTCTTCCTCTTCGCTCTCTGAGTCCTCTGCTGCTGCCCATAGCGCCCATAGCGGCCGAAACTGGTACTGCACCATTTTTGCCCAAAATGAAAAACGGCGAATCAGAGCGAAAAATGAGTCTAAAAATATGGGAAAAAATCCATAGATAATACGCTTCGGTGTATAATACGCAGGACATTCAAATGAGCAAAAAAACTGCGTATTATA